>CAUYLG010061060.1:0-91475 GCA_963573385.1 Cacajao melanocephalus | reverse complement strand
ATAGAATACCACAAGCCCCTGTCCTCCCATCTTCCCATTCATTTGCTCCTGTCCAACCAGGGCTTAGGCTCTGGAGTCAGATTTGGGTTCATAATCTCAGTTCTGCCACTTATTAACTCCATAAACATGGAAACATTTCTCCACTCTCTCTTT
The DNA here is from genome assembly GCA_963573385.1 of Cacajao melanocephalus. Lineage (NCBI taxonomy): Eukaryota > Metazoa > Chordata > Mammalia > Primates > Pitheciidae > Cacajao > Cacajao melanocephalus. Next base: position 91,322 of record CAUYLG010061060.1, on the reverse strand, counting down.
TTTTTTTTTTTTTTTTTTTTTTTTTAAAGATGGGGTTTCACCATGTTGGTCAGGCTGGTCTTGAACTCCTGATCTCAGGTGATCCGCCTGCCTTGGCCTCCAAAGTGCTTGGATTACAGGCGTGAGCCACCATGCCTGGCCATTGTTCTATTATAAAGACACATGCATATGTATGTTCATTGCAGCACTGTTTGCAATAGCAAAGACCTGGAACCAACCCAAATGCCCATCGATGATAGACTGGACAGGGAAAATGTGGCACATGTGCACCATGGAATACTATGCAGCCATAAAAAATGATAAGTTCGTGTCCTTTGTAGGGACATGGATGAATCTGGAAACCATCATTCTCATTCTCAGCAAACTGACACAAGAACAGAAAATCAAACACTGCATGTTCTCACTCATCGGTAGGTGTTGAACAATGAGAACACATGGACATGGAGGAGAGCATCACACACTGGGGTCTGTTGGTGGGGAATAGGGTATTGGGGAGGGATAACATGGGGAGAAATGCCAGATATAGGTGATGGGGATGGAGGCAGCAAACCACATTGCCATGTATGTAACTATGCAACAATCCTGCGTGTTCTTCACATGTACCCCAGAACCTAAAGTGTAATAAAATATATATAAAAAGAAATAAATGGCCGGATGCGGTGGCTCATGCCTGTAATCCCAGCACTTTTGGAGGCCGAGGTGGGTGCATCGCTTGAGGCCAGGAGTTCGAAACCAGCTTGGCCAACATGGTGAAACCCCATCTCTGCTACAAATACAAAAAAAATTAGCTGGGCATGGTGGTGTGCGCCTGTAGTCCTAGATACTCAGGAGGCTGAGGCAGGAGAATTTCTTGAACCCAGGAGGCGGAGGTTGCAGTGAGCCGAGGTCGCGCCACTGCTCTCCAGCCTGGCACCTGGTGACGGAGTGAGACTCTGTCTTTAAAAAAAAAAAAAAAAAAAGAGAAAGAAATTTTTTTTAAAAAAAAGTTTCATCTTGGGGTGATGAAAATGTTCTAAAAGAAGATAATGATGATACTTGCACTGTACATTTAGTGAATGTCACTGAAATATACACTGGAAAATGGGTGAATTTTATAGTGTTTACATCTATTGAGGTTAGGATCCTGATTTTGCCACTTACAGCTCTTCTGTAGTAACAAACAGCTTTCAAATCCCAGTTGGCTTAAAACAGCAAGCACATTCTTCACTCACATTACATGTCAAGGACCATGGGTCGTTTGCTACGGCACCTGGTCTGAAGGAACAGTTCCCACATAGGACTGTGTTCTCCTGGCCACAGGGAAGAACAAGAGGCTCATTCACACAAGCAATGGCTCTTAAAGCTTCTGCTAGAGCTGGTGTGGATCATGTTCTCTCATGCTTTATTGGCCAAGGCAGACAATGGAGAGGGTGGTGTACTCACCCAGCCGGGAGGCTCCACAGCCGCTGAACATTGCATAGCGGGTGCATGTGTATGATCAGCTTACAGAGAAGCCAACAATGAATTAACTGACTATAGTGATCTTACAAGTGATTTGACATTTCTAGTCCCCAGTTTCTTTTATCTAGAAAATGGGGAGACAAGAGTGCCCATTTCATGGGGCTTATTGGGGTTGTCAGGATCAGTAAGCAATGACATGTAAAGTAGTCCTGGTAACTGGTTTAAGCATTAGCCACTGCTGCTGTTATTTATTTGTTTGTTTATTTATTTGTTTATTAAGACAGTCTCATTCTGTTGCCCAGGGTGGAGTGCAGCAATGCTGTCTCAGCTCACTGCAGCCTCCGCCTCCTGGGTTCAAGCGATTCTCCTGCCTTAGCTTCCTTAGTAGCTGAGATCACAGATGCGTACCACCACACCTGGCTAATTTTTGTATTTTTACTGGAGATGGGGTTTTCATATTGATCAGGCTGATCTTGAACTGCTCACCTCAGTTGATCCGCCCACCTCAGCCTCCCAAAGTGCAAAGATTACAGGCATGAGCCACCGCGCCCAGCTGACTGCTGCTGTTGTTATTGTCTGACAAACTCTTTCACTAGAAGGCCCTACTCAAAATCACATCAGCATCTTCTTTGTGATTCCTGCTCTTCGGTTTCCAACTCCCTTTCCCACATAGAATTTGGAAGCTATGTGGCAGAAGTACAGGGCTTTGGGGTTAATTTGATGCTGCCTCTGCAACACAGCAGCTGTGTAAACCTCAGGTAAGTTGATAGAGCTTTAGATGCAACGGTTTTTACAACTTAAAATGGGGTTTATCTTACCTGTCTCTAAAGGTCATCACAAGGATTATTTGAGATAAATATATCGTAAAACCTGCCTCTGGCAAGAACCCAACAATCAATAATTGGCTATTATTATGGGCCATTATGACCTCTGTAATAACCCTTATGTTGTCTATAAGATTTGTTTAAAGGTTCAACATTAAGACAGTTAATTTCTTTAGTACAGGAAATTAACTTGTATTCCTGGTCTCTGAGACATGGTAGGAATCTGATAGGTAATAAAGACATTGAATCAATTTATTCTTGCAACTTTGACATTTTAAATATTTTTAAATGATTGATCATGGTTTTTAAAGCTACCATTTATTGTAATGTAGGCATTTTACATGTGGTCACCCTCCAATTTCATTGTTTTAAAAAACCACCGGGCGCGGTGGCTCACGCCTGTAATTCCAGCACTTTGGGAGGCCGAGGTGGGCAGATCACAAGGTCAGGAGTTCGAGACCAGCCTGGCCGGCATGGTGAAACCCCTGTCTCTACTAAAAATATTAAAATTAGCCAGGTGTGGTGTCTTACGCCTGTAGTCCCAGCTACCTGGGAGGCTGAAGCAGGAGAATCACTTGAACCTGGGAGGCAGAGGTTGCAGTGCGCCGAGATCATGCCACTGCACTCCAGCCTGAGTGACAAAGCAAGACTCTGTCTCAAAACAAAACGCCGGGTGCAGTGGCTCACGCCTGTAATCCCAGCACTTTGGGAGGCTGAGGTGGGCAGATCAGCTGAGGTCAGGAGTTCGAGACCAGCCTGACCAATATGGTGAAACCCCATCTTTAAAAACAAAAAACAAAAAACAAAACCCACAGAGGTTGGTGGTGTTTTATCTCAGAACCTGACTCCTAAGTTGAGGTTTCCTGAGGTGAAGTTAATTCTCCCAGCCACAGAGGTGCTGCTTGTGTCAGAGCCAGGATTTGAATCCAAGGAGTCTGGCCCTGAAGCAGCTCTTTCCACTTTAACATGTTGCCAGCTGCTATCACTAATGGCTAATTCATGAGGATCATGATCCTCGGTGCAAGTGATTGCAAAGACAAACTCGTATCATTGTGAAACTCCCTTCATTGTGCTCCTGACGGGGTGAGATAGCTGGGCAGTGGGCTGGAATTTGGAGTCTTGGGTCCCAGAAAAAAAGCCCTCTGTTCAGTTCTCAGAGTGACCTTGGACACATCATCTCTCCTCCACAGAGAAATTTTCTACGTTTGTAAAATAAACTCAGTCTCTATTTTTTAAGATTATCCTGAGGATTAAGATCAGGTTTGAGAATTGGCCCGGGGTAGAAGCTCAAGTATTATAAATTGTTATAATTTCTTGATTTCCACACTCCATTTAAAGTTTTTGAATTTACCTTTCCTTTTTTGAGTCAGAGTCTCACTTTATTGCCCAGGCTGGAGTGCAGTGTCATAATCTCGGACTACTGCAATCTCCGCCTCCCAGGTTCAAGGGATCCTCATGCCTCAGCTTCCTAAGTAGCTAGGATTACAGGCATGCACCACCACACCTGGCTAATTTTTGTATTTTTAGTAGAGACGGGGTTTCACCATGTTGGCCAGGCTGGTCTCGAACTCCTGACCTCAAGTGATCTGCCCTCCTCGACCTCCCAAAATGCTAGAATTACAGGTGTGAGCCACCGCGGCTGGTCTGAATTTACCTTTCTTATGGGGAACAATCTGAAGTAAAGTTGAGCTCTACCTAGTTAGGGCTAAATTGAACTGTTCCATTTGAGTTACTCCATATAAAAACTAAAATCAGGTATTTCTGCAACTTAACTGGAAGTGCATCAAAAATAAGATAGGGGCTGGGTATGGTGGCTCACACCTGTAATCCTAGCACTTTTGGAGGCTGAGATGGGAGAATTGCTTGAGGCCAAGAGTTTGAGACCAGCCTGGGTGACAGAGAGACCCTCATCTCTACCAAAAACTCTAAAAATTAGCTGGCAGCGGTCATATCCACCTGTGCTCCCAGCTACTTGGGAAGATTGCTTGAGCCCAGGAGGTCAAGATGGTGGTAAGCTGTGATTGTGCCACCACACTCCAGCCTGGGCCACAGAGCAAAACCCTGTCTCTTAAAGAATTGATATGAAATCGCCTTTGCAAAATTATGGCAGTAAGAAAAATCTGATGTAGTTGACTCCATCTTGCTTCTAACCTCCAACCTGGGCATAGGCAAAGCTAACTTTGGGAGGAATTTGTAGTTCCACCTTAAAGCAAGGATGACATTAGCCCTTTCCAAAATTAAACTGCCTTTGTAAAACTAATGAAAGGCCACAAGGCTAGGATCCTAAGAGGGGCCTGAATTCTAAGATGTGGGTGTAAACGATAACTAGCCATTGCTCTGGAAGTCACAAGATTTGCAACTTCCTCAGTTACTCCTATAGATAACATCACTATTGTAGAACCTAAGATTTGCCTTTTGAAATGTTTCTTTTCAGACTTTTGCATTTCTGCTGACTCCACCCAGAGGTTGACTCAGCACGAGGACCCCTCCTTTGAATGATCGCATCTCCAACCAATCAACATTTCCTATTCCCTAGCACCCTGCCTACAAACTATCTTTGAAAAACTCTAACCTCTAAGCCCTTGGGGAGACTGATTTGAGTAATAACCACCATCTGCGTGGCCTTGTGCATGGCCAGCCTTGCATCAGTGAAATTCTTTACTGAAATGCCAAGGACTCAGTGAACTGGTTTCGTCTGTGCAGTGGGCAAGAAGAACCCTTGGGCAATTACAGATAGATGGATAAAAGGATAGATTTTTTTAGATAGACATGAGAAACTAAGCAAAACATTAATAGTTATAGAATCTAGGGTATATGAGTGTACTAGGATATATGAGTGTTCCCTGTAACCTGACAGTGAACTTTTTCACTGAAAGGTCTTTCAACTCTTTTGTATGTTTTCTTTTTTCTTTTCCTTTTTTTTTTTTTTTTTTATAGACAGAGTTTTGCTCTTGTTGCCCAGGCTGGAGTGCAATGGCCTGATTTCAGCTCACTGCAACTTCCGCCTCCTGGGTTCAAGCGATTCTCCTGCCTCAGTCTCCTGAGTAGCTGTGATTACAGGCATGTACCACTACGACCGGCTAATTTTGTATTTTTAGTAGAGATGGGGTTTCTTCATGTTGGTCATGCTGGTCTCGAACTCCTGACCTGCCTCCCAAAGAGTTGGGATTACAGGCGTGAGCCCCCATGCCAGGCCTTTCTGTATGTTATTTTTTTCTTTATTCTTTTTTTTTTTTTTGGAATTCTTCCCTCTGTACTGTATGTTTTCATATTAAATTTTGTGGGAGGCTGGGCATGGTGGCTCACACCTGTAATCCCAAGATTATAGTAGGTAGATCAATTGGGCCCAGGAGTTCGAGACCAGCCTGGGCAACAAGGCAAAACCTGGTCTCTACTAAAAATACGAAAATAACTCTAGTACGATGGTGCAAGCTGGTAGTCCCACCTACTCGGGAGGTTGAGGCAGGGGGATTGCTTGAACCCAAGAGGCAGAAGTTGCAGTGAGCTGAGATTGTGCCACTGCTCTCCAGCCTGGGTTACAGAGAGAGACCTGGTCTAAGAAAAAAAAAAAAGGGGCTGGGAGCGGTGGCTGATGCCTGTAATCTCAGCACTTTGAGAGGCCAAGGCGGGTGGACCACCTGAGGTCAGGAGATCGAGACCAGCCTGGCCAACATGGTGAAACCCTGTCTCTACTAAAAATACAAAATAATTAGCTGAGCATGGTGGTATGCACCTGTAATCCCAGCTACTCAGGAGGCTGAAGTGGGAGCATCGTTGAACCTGGGAGGCGGAAGTTGCTGTGAGTCAACACCTTGCACTGCACTCCAGCCTGGATATGTATATAGGCCAGGTGCAGTGGTTCACACCTGTAATCCCAGCACTTTGGGAGGCCGAGGCGGGTGGATCACGAGGTCAAGAGATCAAGACCATCATGGCAAAACCCTGTCTCTACTAAAAATACAAAAATTAGCTGGGCATGGTGGCGCGCCCCTGTTGTCCCAGGTGCTAGAGAGGCTGAGGCGGGAGAATCACTTGAACCCGGGAGGCGGAGGTTGCAGTGAGCTGAGATAGTGCCACTGCACTCCAGCCTGGCAACAGAGTGAGACTCTGTCTCAGAAAAAAAAAAAGAAGTTGTAGGAGAAGTCGTAAAATCATGGCCACTTCATTATACTCCATGAGGGGCATTCTGTAGCAGATTTATTAGGGCCCCAGAAGCCCCAGCTTCCCCAGAGGCTCCACAGGATTCTTAATGGGTCCTCTTAATGCAGTGGAGGATTGTTTCCCATGCCTCAAGACACACAGGTACTTAGCTAGGTGCTTGTCCATCTTATTTTTGCAGAAGAGTATCCAGACTTTGCTGAGGGTCAGTCCTCTGCAAACACAGCTTTGATGGAGTGGTGGGGTGGAAAGAGGTGGTGAGTGAGGAGGGTGACAGCAGCTCCCAAGGCAGTTTGGCTAAGTTCTGCCTTAGAGGTGGTTAAAAGACAGGCTCCTGACCCTCTCTGGAGAAAAGACTTTGGTCCAGTTTGCCTAGGGCTCAGGAGGACTCCTTCATGCCCAAGGTTTCTGAGGGGACAGCTGATGGTATTTCAGGAGATCAGACCTGCAGAGAGTGATGTCAGGATAGGTAAGGGGTGTAGGTAAGTTCCCCTGAATGCTCTCTTTCGTTGCTTCTCTCTCATTTAATACAAGAAACAGGATGGGCACAGTGACTCACGCCTGTAATCCTAGCACTTTGGGAGGCCAAGGTGGGAAGGCTGCTTGAGCCCAGGAGTTCGAGACCAGCCTGGGCAACATAGCAAAAGACCCCATCTTGATGAAAAAACAAAAACAAAAACTGGGCATGGTGGCGCTCATCTGTTGTCCCAGCTACTTGGGAGGATGACTTGAGCCCAGGAGGTTGAGGCTGCAGTGAGCGATGACCGCACCACTGCACTCCAGCCTGGGGAAAGGAATGAGACCTCAAATGTAAAAATAAAAGTAACCTAAAAAAATTCTTTCTTTATAGGATAAAAATTCCTATATTAAGCCAAAAGACAATGCTGAAAATGGCGTAATCCTGAAGGTCACTTTGGGGCAAGGCCCACTGTGATCGCCATTGTTAATTTCATTGTGACAATAGTGTGGTGGGCAGGGAGGGAGGCCAGAGTCTGGTGGGAACCAGGTTTTAGGAGGAGGTATTTGAAGAATGTGTAGGGGCTAAGGGGGCTGGTGTGGTCAGAAGGGCCATCTCTAATTTCTGCCTTGCGTTGGTGATGAGATCTGCACTTTCTGGAACTCCCAGAGGAGTTTGCTGGTGCCTTTAAGGTAGGCACAGGGCCTGCCTTATTCAGGTAGCCCTGGGGTGGGTGTGGGTGTCCAGAGCAGCAGGCAAGGGGTGAGGCAAGGCTTACCTCTGACACAAGACCTGGGTCCAGAAAGGGCATGCAGTAGCATGATCAAAGTCCCCCCTGAGTGGTACAGGAAGCGTCTCTGGTTGGGCCAGGGCTGGGCAGTTGGGGACCTGCGCTTCCCTCAGGGGGAGGCAGCCTCCCCTTCCCCTTCTGTGAGGCCCTATAACAAGGCCTACCTCGGATTTTCAGGAGGGCCAAATTGGGAGGACATGTACAATACCAGCTCAGCACCTGACACCGGGTACACACTCAATGAACGTAACTGTTGCTATTATAACAAATACCTCTTCCCTGTGGAAGATGGTTAAATGCCTTTTAAATGGCTGTAGGGTAACTGTTTTATGGACATTATTTATTCTCATCTGCATTTGCAGGGTATTTCGGCTCGGCTGCTTCTAATTTTTTGCTATTATAAAACAGGGAACATGAGCATCTTATGCAAGGTGTTTTTTTCTTTTTTTTTTTTTTTTTTTTTGGCTCGCTGTAACCTCAAGCTCCTGGGCTCAAGTGATCTTCTCACCTCAGCCTCCTGAGTAGCTGGGACCACAGGTACGCACCACCACACCTGGCTAATTAATTTTACTTGTGGAGACGGAAGTCTTCTAGGTCGCCCAAGTTGGTTTCTAACTTTCCTCGGCTCAAGCGATCTTCGCGCCTCAGACTCACACAGTGCTGGGATTACAACCGCGAGCCACTGCACCCGGCCTTCTGCATGTTCTTGAGGACGGATGCGGGCCTAACTCGGCTTCGGGCCCTGCCTGGCCCGGCCGCCCATACTTCCCTCGGGTGTCCACCAGGGGGCGAATGGGAGTCGCGAACGGGGTTCGAATACGCACGCGCACGCTGCTGGGCGCACGTGCGGAGGGCGGTGGGCCGGGAGGGGAAAGGTAGGAGGTGAGAGGTGAAGGGGCGGGCGCCCGGCGGCCAGGAGGGAGAGGGCGGGCGCTACGCACTGGACTGCGGGCCGGGAGCGCGCACGCCGCGCTCCGCCCCTACTGCCGCCCCAGTCGCCGCCGCCACAGCCCAGGAGCTGCCGCCGCCACAGCCCAGGAGCTGCCACTGCCACAGGTACTGTAGTGCGGGTGCCCAGGGCGTCTGCCTGCGGGCTCCGGCTCGGCCCCAGCCGCGCGGAGCCGGGAGTTCCGGGATGGGGGCCGCTAGGGGCGGGGGTGCGTGGGCATGGCGCTGTCCAGCAGCCGTGTGGACCGGCCCTGGAGACCGCAGCCGGGCAAGGGGGCAGGGCCGCCGCGTCCCCACCCCCACCCCGGCCGCGCCCCTGCCTGGGACGGCCCGGGGAGCCCCGCGTCCCCACCAGACCTCCGCGAGCCGGGGGTCTGCCGGGGGGGCAGAGGGGAGAGGAGGTCGCGCGGTCGCATCCTGTGGCCTAGTTGCTCGGGGCAGCTAGTGCTGTGGGGCTGTCTGGGTGTTCCAGAGTGCGGGGGAGAGCATGCTCTTCACTTCTTCCTCTTTTGGAAGATCTGATTGAGAGACAACGCTACCTGCTTTGCTGGTTTTGCTTGGTTTCTAGTTTTCCGTATTGCTTAAACCTCAACTTTGCTCAGTAATGTTGCTTCTGTTTACTTCTGAGTGGGTTTGTTAATAACCTCAGAATTATACCGGCTTATAATGTCACGATAGCGTTAGTTGCAGGGAGCCCTGGATCCAGACTGTTTGAATCCCAGAAAGTTGTCCAGATGGGAATGCGGAGGGGGACAGTGAGTCCCTTTGGGGGCTCTGGCGGGAGTCAGCCCCTGGTGCGGGTCACTCACTGCTCCACCTTGTATGGTGACAGTCGGAGCTGGGTGAATAAACTCTTTCTGGGGATTTTGTAATAATTATTGCGAAGCGGCCATAGAAGAGGTTTAATGTTGCTTAGCTTTGCGTGTATTTCTTTTATTTGGCCAAAAGTTTTGTGGAGTTTGGTTATGCGGTGTCCTTATTGGTTTGCCATCATGTCAGGATATTGTGCTAAAGACTGACGCTTTTATTAGGGAGTCAGGGTCAAGGGTGCCTAGTTAGTGCCGTATGCATTTTAGGTGTTCTTCAGTGATGCCTAAGACCTGTCTTTTGTTTGTTTTGTTTTGTTTTGTTTTGTTTGTTTTGAAACAGGGTCTCACTCTGTCTCCCAGGCTGGAGTGCAGTGGCACGATCTCGGCTCACTGAAGCCTTGATTTCCTGGGCTCAGGTGATCAATCCTCCCACCTTGGCCTCCCCAGCAGCTGGGACCACAGGTGTGTGCCATCACGCCTGGCTAATTTTTGTAGAGATGGGAGTCTTGCTGTCTTGCCCGGGTTGGTCTCGAACTCCTGGGCTCAAGCATTATACAAGCCTTGGCCTTCCAAAGTGTTGGGATTATAGGCATCAGCCACTGTGACCCGTTTACATTTTAAGTGTTTTACACATTTGCAGCATTCCCACTGAGCACACGATATAAAAAACACTATGTAAATATATTTAACACTATAAATATATTTCTGTATTTATTCTTTTGGTCATAAATTGAAATGGAAAAAATTAGGCTTTTTAAATTTATTAAGAACCAATCTGATGTTGGAATGCTCTCTCTTGCTGTTGTGACAAAAACAGTCCCTCTCTAGAGATCTCTATGTACTACATTATAATCACTGGTTTGGGGACCTTCCCCCGTTCCCCCAGTCACTGTTATGAGGTGGATAAAAAGTTTACTCTAAGCTTATTACTAGAAAAATGGAGGCATATGAGATTCAGAAATTAAATTTAAAAAAAGATGGAGGTATAAATTACATAAAGATGTGATTTGCCTGAGGTCGTATGTGAACAAGTAAACTACCCAGTTGGGAAAGCAACCGTGCCTGTGGGCTTCAGTGCAGGTATGTTTATTAGCATTTGCTGGTAGACTTTAGGGATGTTTTCTCTCTCAGCGTCTAGCCATGCATGTGAATGTGAACGTGCCTCTAGGATCCTGGAATGACAGGTTCATGTGCTGTTGGCTTACTCTCAGCTGTTGGTGGTTGCCAGTATTAGTTTTACTGGCTCTGACTGGTACTTCATATTCAGTTTGTGTCATCACCCCCATTGAGCAGATGAGAGGACTCCTCATAGAGAAGCCGGGTTCTTACAAGGTCACCCAGCTTTTCAAGGGTGGATCATCCTTCAGACCAGGTTTGTCACACCTCTGCCACCTGAGCTACTTCCGTTAGAACTTGCTACCTTACTGAGTTAGCTGAAGAAACAAGGTTCAGGTGTCTTTTGGCACCCAAATTAATACTTCTGGGTAAGATTTATTGAGCGCTTGTGCTGCTTCAGGCACTGTCTTAGGTACTGTAATATTAGCTTATCTCACTGAGTCCTCATGATAACCAGATGAGATAACAGTGTTATCACCCCCTTTATGGATGAGTTTTAGAGAAGTTATTTGACTTGATCACCTGGGTCACCTAGTGAATTTGAGACAGAGCGTGTGTGCAAACTGAGGTTTAACTGATGACAGAGTCCATGCTTTTTTTTTAGACTGAGCTCTGTCACCAGGCTGGAGTGTAGTGGTGCTATCTTGGCTCACTGCAACCTCCACCTCCCGGGTTCAAGTGATTCTCCTGCCTCAGCCTCCTGAGTAGCTGGGACTACAGGCACATGCACCATGCCCAGCTAATTTTTTTTTTTTTTTTTGAGACGGAGTCTTGCTCTGTCACCAGGCTGGAGTGCAGTGGTGCAATCTCGGCTCACTGCAACCTCCACCTCCTGGGTTCAAGCAATTCTTCCGCCTCAGCCTCCCAAGTAGCTGGGACGACAGGCGCATGCCACCACGCCCGGCTAATCTTTTTGTAGTTTTAGTAAAGACGGGGTTTCACCATGTTGGCCAGGATAGTCTTGATCTCCTGACCTTGTGATCTGCCTGCCTGGGCCTCCCAAAGTGCTGAGATTACAGGCTTGAGCCACCGTTCCCGGCCTGAGTCCATGCTTTTATGCTGTTCTTCTACCTTGTGGCTTCACAGTCTTCTCTGTTGCTCATTGGCAGGTGAGGGTAGTGGAAGAAGCAATTTGACCACTGCCATTTGACAGTTTCTGCTTAAGCAGTCGAGGGCACTACCCTAGAATGCTTGCAGGGATGCTAAGTCATAAGGAGGTTTTGCAGTGGGGTCCAAAGATGTTGTGTAAGCATAAAGATGCATGTGGGTCTCAGGAAAAAATAAAACTAATTTTCATGTTTATTTCAGCTTCATTTATTATTATTATTATTTTTGAGATGGAGTCTCACTCACTCTGTCCCCGAGGCTGGAGTACAGTGGTGCTCTCTGGGCTCACTGCAACCTCAGTCTCCTGCCTCAGCCTCCTGAGTAGCTGGGATTACAGGTGTGTGCCACCATGCCTGGCTAATTTTTGTATTTTTAGTAGAGACAGGGTTTTACCATGTTGGCCAGGCTGGTCTCAAACTCCTGGCCTCAAGTGATCCACCCGCCTCAGCCTTCCAAAGTGTTGGGATTACAGGCATGAGCCCCGCCTTATTTAATTTTTGTTATGTACTTCATAATGTACACTGTATTATCACTGTAGTACATATATATAAGTAAGTATATATGTATTGGGAGCATGTACCTGAAGTTTTGTTGTTGGGCATTCATGATCAAAACATTTGGGAACCACCGGTTTATTTGATATTTAGCTTTTTCAGAAAGCATAAAATATACAAGGCGTTGGCAGGGCATGATGGCTCATGCCTGTAATGCCAGAACTTTGGGAGGCCAAGGCAGGTGGATCACCTGAAGTCAGGAGTTCGAGACTAGCCTGGGCAACATGGTGAAACCCCATCTCTACCAAAAATACAAAAATTAGCCGGGCATGGTGGTGGGCGCCTGTAGTCCCAGCTACTTGGGAAGGTGAGGCAGGAGAATTGCTTGAACCTGGGAGGCGGAGGGTGCAGTGAGCTGAGATCGCGCCACTGCACTCCAGCCTGGGCAACAATGGCGAAACTCCATCTTTAAAAAAAAAAAAAAGGAAACAAAAAAAATTGCAGTCACTAATGTGAAAGAGGTCTTTGTGTCTGTATCTCAAATATAGCACCAGTCTTAAATTTGAAGCTATGGTGACTGGTAGTGGTCCCTTAGACAAATCTAGATGTTAAAATTTGGTTGAACCTCTTCTATTCTAAATATCTTAATTTTGGTTGGAGGCCAGAAGGACTGAAATAATCAGTTTATACAAACGTGACAGTTATAGTGGTTGTATTTGTGCCATTCCCCAACTTTAGAGTATTTTCAAATCATCTGAATATTGAAATTTCAGATATGTTGATTTCTTATTATTTTACAAGCTAGACTTGGTTTCTTCATTTCATTCCACTGCAGTAGTTGATACATTATCTTAAAATGAGCCATTCTAGAATTCTATCTAATTTTGAAAATATCTTATTTCCCAGCTTGTCATTTTACGGTTGAATAGATCAGTTTTTGTTTAGGTTTCTTTTGTTTGTTTGTTTTGAGACAGGATCTTGCTCTGTCACCCAAGGCTGGAGGGCAGTGGCATGATCACAGCTCACTGCAGCTTCAGTCTCTGGGGCTCAAGCAATCCTCCCACCTTAGCTTCCCAAGTAGCTGAGACTACAGGCACAGGTCACCACGCCTGGCTAATTTAAAAAATTTTTTGTAGAGACAGGGTCTCAACTATGTTGCCCAGGCTGGTAGAGTTTGTTTTTAATTCAAGTCATCCATGTTGAAAAATTGTAAACTCAAAAAAACCCAAAGTTAAATTGTAACCCTTAGCCACTATCAGGCTTCTTGGGCATTTTCTCATGCTTTCTTGCTCACTCATTCTCCGTCTTATAATGGTATCATAGTGTTTTGTATCCATTTTCTACGTTATATTGTGAAGTTTTTTTTTTTTTAATTTTTTTGGGACAGACTTGCTCTGTCGCCAGTTTGGAGTGCGGTGGCGGCGTGATCTCGGCTCATTGCAACCTTTGCCTCCCAGGTTCAAGCAATTCTCCTGCCTTAGCCTCCCGAGTAGCTGGGACTACAGGTGCACACCGCCCTGCCCAGCTAATTTATTTGTATTTTTAGTAGAGACGGGGTTTCACCATGTTGGCCAGGATGGTCTCGATCTCTTGACCTTGTGATCCACGCGCTTCGGCCTCCCAATGTGCTAGAATTACAGGCGTGAGCAATTGGGCCCAGCCTGTGAGGTTCTTTTCGTGGGAAAAACTATTTGACATTTTTGGTTTTTGAACATGAAATCTCATTTATTTTTATGTTTTCCAATGATGTTCTCCTTTGAGCAGCCTTGTTCAGCCCAGTTTGCCGCATTTGGCTGTGGGCTTGGATTGCACGTTTTGGAGGACTGCACTGTCACTCACAGGGTCTCCAGTCACAGTCAGTAGTTCCTCACTCTCCTGATCTGCCCCCAGCTGGCCTGCCTAGTGAACCCTTCCTTCCTCTAAAAGGTCATGTTCATGCTGCCTCATCTCTGTTATGATTAGGTCCCTTATTTCATGCCTGAGCCCTGGTAGGGTTTGACAGTCATGTACATTTGTCAACTCCAGTGACAGTGACTGTTAGAGACATCATGTTTAGCAGGCAGTTGAGAATGTTGCATCTCATGTTCTTGTCAGGAAGGATAATCTTGAATTCAACTCCCAAAAGCCACAGCTGAGCTAAGCTGTGGAAAGAACATCCATTGAATTGTGCTTCAAGGTGCTTCATTGTACCTGTTCAGATCTATAATATTTTGTCTTTGGGTGAAGCTAGATCATAAGAAAGCCTAATTCTGGTCCCTCTTTCAGTTGTTTTCACTCAACTCATTTTCATGGCCTCGTCAGTTTATATTGCAGTCTTTATCAGAAATTTCCAAGGAACCTCTGAAGCTGCTGAGGAAATTCTTTCAGGTTGAGTGACTGGGATCACTATACCTCTAAGTACACTGGAACTATGTCAGTGATATTTCTTTCTCTGCCGTGGCCACTAGGAAGCTCAGAGTCAGATTTGTAGCCAGGGTCTTCTAGCTTGTGCTTACTTCTAGATTGTTTTTAATGGTTTCTGCTGTTTGTCTCATATTTTACTATAGAATACATACTACATTTCTTTCCTGTTCTAAACATTATGGTGATCATATTCTTGTAGCCAAATCTTTGTTCTCATTTTTTAAAAAATTTTTTATGCTGTTGAATCCCTCTGAGCCCTGCCTTTGCCTGCCTCCTCCTCTGTACTCATTTTTGCTAAAATCTGTTAGGGGATAAATTCTTTAAAAGCTTTGCAGATTTTGAAGGGTTGTTTTTAATATTTATTATAGTAAAATTCAAATATACATGCAAGTAGAGAGCACCAAGCCTTTGTGTACCTATCACTCAGTTACGTCTGTCACTTAGTCATTAACTTGGGGACGCTCTTGTTTCATCTACATCCTTTAACCTTCTTCTCATTACACTTTTTCTTGGGAGAAGTTTATTAATTGATAGGTGTTACTTTGGGGTGAATAAGAAGGTAGCCAACTAGTGTGCTAGGGAACTGGGGGTGTGCTGGGGTCCCTAGAAGCCAAAATGTAAGGTTCTTTTCTTTGGGATCCTTTCCTCTCCTTAGAGAAGACCCTTCAGCTTTCTGCCTGAGGAGCTGATGCCTAGTTGTCAGGCTTTCTTCTTGTCATGATAGGGCTGTTAACTCTTGTATACAGACGCTCACTTAATCCTTTTTACCAGTCCCACATCTCACTACAGCCCTATGCTATACCTGGGTTTCTCCATCCAGAGCCCCTTTAGGGTCTCTATTGCCAGTCTTTTTCCTCATTGGCTGTGTCCCCCAGGTCCTTTTTTTTTTTAAATTTTTCCCAATAGTGATGCACTTACTGAGCAGATGCAGTGATCTTCTTACCTGATCCTACGTATAACCATTGGCCTAAATGTAAGATGGTTTGCCAGCATCAGCAATAAGACTAATAGTGGGGCTAAAAAACAAGTTCTCTTAAGGCTAGGTCTTGATCCCCTGTTCTAGGATGACCAACTTAATCTGAAAAGAATTTGCAACATGTAAGTATTTTAGGATTACAGCCATCTGTATACACACTCAAAAGTAGTTCAGCAGGGCACGGTGGCTCACACCTGTAATTCCAGCACTTTGGGAAGTCAAGGCAGGTGGATCATGAGGCCAGGAGTTCAAGACCAGCCTGGCCAACATGGTGAAGCCCCACCTCTATTTAAAAAAAAAATTGCTGGGCGTGGTGGTGCATGCCTGTAATCCCAGCTACTTGGGACGCTGAGACAGCAGAATCACTTGAACCTGGGAGGAAGAGGTTGCAGTGAGCTGAAGTCGCACCACTGCACTCCAGCCTGGGTGACAGAGCAAGACTCTGTCTCAAAACAAACAAACAAACAAACAAACAATATTGTCTTCTAATCCATGAACGTGATATTTATTTCCATTTATTTATGTCTTTAATTTCTTTCAGCAATGTTTTGTAGTTTCAGTTTATGTCTTTTGTCTCCCTTGGTTAAATTTATTCCTGAGTATTTTATTCTTTTTGATGTTATTATAAATGGAATATATTTTCTTAATTTTCTTTTTAGATTGTTCACTGTTAGTGAACAATAGAAATGCAGCTAATTTTTTTTTTCTTTTTTTTTCCCTCTGTTGCCCAGGCTGGAGTGTAGTGGCACAATCTCAGCTCACTGCAGCCTCCGCCTCCCAGATTCAAGTGATTCTCCTGCCCCAGCCTCCTGAGTAGCTGGGATTACAGGCGTGCACCACCACACCCAGCTAATTTTTATATTTTTAGTAGAGATGGGCTTTCACCATGTTGGTCAGGCTGGTCTCAAACTCCTGACCTCGTGATCCACCTGCCTTGGCCTCCCAAAGTGCTGGGATTAAAGGCGTGAGCCACCACGCCCAGCCAGTGCAACTAATTTTTGCATGTTCATTTTGTATCCTACAACTTTGTTGAATTCATTTATTAGCGTGCTCTCTCTCTCTCACTCTCACCCTGTGTGTGTGTGTGTGTGTGTGTGTAATCTTTAGGGTTTTCTACATTTAAGATTATGTGTCTAGGAACAGAAATAATTTTACTACTTTCTGTCCAGTTTAGACGCCTGTGGAGAAAGGGTAAATGAGGCAGTAAGAAGGTTCTTGCTTAATTTCTCTGGCTAGAACTTTTCAATACTGGATTAAATAGAAGTGGCGAAAATGGGCATCTTTGTCTTGTTCCTGATTTTAGGGGAAAAGCTTTTAGTCTTTCACCATCGAGTGTGATGTAAGATGTGAGATTTTCATATATACCCTATATTATGTTGAGGATATTGCCTTCTATTCCTGTTTCATTGAGTGTTTTTTAACAAAAAAATCTTGAATTTTGTTAAATGCTTTTTCTGCATCAATTGGGGTGATCATTGTGTTTTTCTCCTTCATTCTAGTAATGTGTCATATTACCTTAATTGATTTTTCTTAAACCATCCTTGTACTTTGAGAATAAATCCCCACTTGGTCATCTGAGATGTGTTTTTAATATCTACTTTTTCAAAGAAAACCCAAGTCCTAGCCTGAGCAACATAGTGAGGCCCCCATCTCTACAAAAAATAAAAAATTTAGCCAGATGTGGTGGCTCATGCCAGTAGTTCCAGCAATGTGAGAGGCTGAGCTGGGGGGATCACTCGGGAGGCTGAGGCTGCAGTGAGCCATGATTGCACCACTGCATCCAACCTGGGTGACAGAGCCAGACCCTATCTCAAAAACAAACAAACAAAACAAAACAAAACAAAAACCGAAAGACTTACAAGTCGACAGATACTTACTGAATTCTTCCTAGGCGTCAGACACTGTTGAAGTACTGGGGATTCAGCAGTGAACAAGTGAAGAAGGCTAAGCCCCTGCTTTCTTTCTTTTCTTTTCTTTTTCTCTTTTTGAGACAGAGTCTTGCTCTGTCACCCAGGCTGCCAGGCTTGAGTGCAGTGATGCATTCTCAGCTCACTGCAACCTCCGCCTCCTGGGTTCAAGTGATTCTTGTGCCTCAGCTTCCCACGTAGCTGGAATTACGAGCACTACCATGCTCAGATAATTTTTGTATTTTTAGTAGAGATGGGGTTTTATTATGTTGGCTGTCGGGGTCGGCACGTCTGCCGGGGACTCTTGGCCAGCAAGAGGGTCCCAAAACCTGGAAGAGAGAGTGCGTGAGAAATAAAGATAGACAGACAGATGGGGTCTGGAGGACTGAATAGGCTGTGCCTTAGCAGCAGTTTTATTTGTGCACAGGGTCTCAATATATACTTTCAGCTTTCAGCAGCTGACGTCAACCCACATTGTTGATTCTATACAATAAAGGGGAACAAAAAGTTACAACACAGAAGGTCTGGGGTAGAAGAAAAAATATCAGTAAACAAAAGGAGTACTTAATCAGGAGCCATAAAAGAGAACATGAGAATCACAAAACAAAAAGGTGATTTTCTTATCTATTGAGCAAGGGTTTACATTTGGAAAGGGGATATTCCTTAAGGGTCAGAAGGAATCACAAATCCTCAAAGGCAACAATTTCCAAGAGTCACATGAATGGCCACAGGGCCTAGGCAGTGCTCAGTAAACAGAGTCATAAAACTAGCCCGGAACAGGATTTAAGATAAAACACAATGTCTAGTAAGACCACACAGCCATCACCAAGCCATTGTATCGGTGTCAGGGAGTCTAAAATGACTTCAACAGAATCATCCATTTTTAGTTCCTGCTTCCTCATAGCTTGACTGCCTCCAGGAAAGGGGTAAATGTGTCTGGGCTCAAGCTCACATTATGGCGGAGGCACAGTCAAAATGCCTCTACGCTGGAGCGATCCCCACAGTTGGCCAGGCTGGTCTCGGGCCAGGCTGGTCTTGAATTCCTGACTTGAAGTGATCCACCCGCCTCTGCCTCCCAAAGTGCTGGGATTACAGTCCTGAGCCACTGTGCGTGGCCCATTTGAGTGTTCTGAGCAGGGTAGTGACATGAGTGGTTTGTGCTTTAGAAAGATATATCAAGGATATAATGAAGTAGTAATGAATAGAGGCTATTCCTGCTGTCCCTGTGATCAGTGATGGGAGAGCAGCCAGGGAGATGATGATGGTTGGTCAGGTTGGGGATCTGACTTGGTGGTAAATCTGTTGCAACCAGTTGTTTCAGATGTGGGCTTGTTTTAGGATGTTTTCTAAACTTTTGGCCCAAGCAATAAGCAGGATAGCTAGTAATATAATTAATTGAGATGGCTGGAAAAGAACAGATACTGTGGGGAAATCAAGAGTTCTGTTTTGGTCTTGTTAGATTTGAAGTGCTTATAAGGCATCTGAGTGGAGATACCAAGTGGAGATAGTGTGAATAAGGAGCTTAGGGGAGATGCTTGAGAGGTGCATATGTGGGAGACATAAGCGAACAGATGAAACTTGGAGCCAGGAGTCTGGATGAGAAGCCCTGGGGAGAAAGCATAGATGAGGAAAGCTGGTCAGGAACAAAGCCTGTAGGGAAGCAGGAAGGGAGGCGGGGAAGCAGGAAGGGAGGCTGAGAAGCACAACCAGAAGGTAGGACACCAGTAGGGACATGATGTCACTCACAACTAGGAAATAGTGTATGGTAGGCATTTTTCTTTTTCTTTTTCTTTTTTTTTTTCTGAGATGGAGTTTTGTTCTTGTTGCCCAGGCTGGAGCTCAGTGGTTTGATCTCGGCTCACTGCAACCTCCGCCTTCCGGGTTCAAGCAATTCTCCTGCCTCAGCCTCCTGAGTAGCTGGGATTACAGGCATGTGCCATGATGCCCGACTAATTTTTTGTATTTTTAGTTTAGAAGGGGTTTCACTGTGTTAGCCAAGATGGTTGTAGGCATTTTTCATTTCAGCATAGTGTCTTCATGGTCAGTCCTTTCAGTGGCTGCCCTGATGATGTTTGATCATAAGAGTCATAACTCATCCATGAAGGCGTTTTTTCAGTCTGTCTTCAAGCAGGCAGGTCCTTAGATTGAAATAGTGGAGGCTTTACCACGAGTGCCTTTACTACACAGATAGCTGATGGGACAGAGATTGTCAGATGGATGTATTTTACAGAAAAACCTTTGACAAGTTGTATAGTAAACTGGTTAAAAGAAAAAGTTAATCTTCTAGCTAAGACAAAAGGTGCCGTTTGGGAAGATGAAAAAGATGGATGGTGGTGATGGCTGCACAATATGAAAGTACCTGACGTCACTGAACTGTACACTTAAAAGTGGTTAAAATGGTAAGTTTATGTTATATAAATTTTTACCACAAAACAAAGTATAGGACTTTGTCACTGATTATAGTAAATATTTAAATCTGAGTGCTAGATTGCGCGTTTTTTTTTTTAGACGGAATCTGGCTTCGTTGCCCAGGCTGGAGTGCAGTGGTATGATAGCTCACTGCAACCTCTGCCTCTAGGTTTAAGTGATTCTCCTATCTCAGCCTCCCAAGTAGCTGGGATGACAGATGCCCGCCACCGTGCCTGGCTAATTTTTGTATTTTTAGTATAGACGGGGTTTTGTCATGTTGCCCAGACTGGTCTCAAACTCCTGACCTCAAGTTACCCATCCGTCTCAGCCTCCCAGAGTGCTGGTATTAAGACGTTGAGCCACTGTGCCCGGACTAGACTGCCCTTAAATAGGTTAAAACAAATAATTTTGTTGAGAGGTGTTGGGGAATCAACTCTGTCATGGAAGTGTTCCTTGGGCAGGGAGTTGGAACCAGAGTGTTGACTGTTGTCATTTGCTGTATGACCTGGATCATCTGACATGACCCCCTTAAGCCTCAGTTTCTTTGTTACCAATAGGATATTGTGTTGGAGGATCCCATCTCTTCTAGCTCTGAAGTTTGGTAGCTTTCTGTTCCTTTGCCTCTGTAAATGTCTGGAAGGCAAACATGTTCCAGTCTGAGAAATGATGGTGAACATTTGGAAGAATTGTGTGGTCCCAGTGCATATCATAGTCCACAGCTGTCCTGTTAGCTGGAAAATGTTACTTAGTACCAGATTGTAGATATGAAAAATAAGCAATTAAAACTTGCAGCAGGCCTCACAATTTGAGACAGAAACAAAAATCTTTGCATTTTTAGACTTTGACCAAATATTTGTGAATGAGCACCATGTAGATGTGATTTGTTTATCTGTGAGGCTTCATACATTGTGACTTGACAGATTATCCTGAAGCAGCTGGATAAAGAAACAAAAAAAATTAAAATAAAAAAAGACTTGACAGGAACCACAGTGTTTAGGTTTGTGAGCCCACAGTACCACCCTTTGCCTTCAAGAATGTGGAGGGAGTCTTGGGGCCAGCAGCGAGCAGGGTGGAAGGCTCTTAGTGGCTGGTGGGCATGAAAAGAGTACAGAGGGGAGGAGGTCATCCTGGGAGAGAAGTTGTTGGAAGGGGCCAGTGAAGTTGGCAGCTGGCGTGTTGGAGAGAGCTCTAGAGGCTCCTGGACCCTGACCCTGAGGAAAAGGGCCCCAGGTGAGCCTCATCTCTGTGCTTTCTTCTGTGCCACTGTTCTCCTCACACACTCCTCCCCTCTTTGCATGCTCTGTGTTTGGAACTGTCTTCCATGCAGCATTTATATTAAGAGTTCTTGAAATAGTAATAGAACAGAGACTTGTCACATCTCCCATTTTGGGATTTGATTGTATAAACTGTCAAGAGCTTTGGTGCCCTCCAGCAGAGCACACTTCTTGCAGGAAATCAGGCAAAGGGTCTTCAGCTTCTGTGGCCTGATATGCTCATGTGTGGCTGGTGGCAGGAGGCTGGTCCAGGCTGTGCCCTTACCAGTACCTGTTGGGGCTGAGGCTGAGGACAGTCTGTCCATGGGCCAAGAGTCTCATTGTGTGAAATGACAAGGCTGCCCTTTGGGTTCTCAAGTTGTTTCTAGCTTTGAAACGGATTCTTGGCCAAGTGAAGGGGCGCACGCCTATAATCCCGGTACTTCGGGAGGCTGAGGCTGGCAGATCACTTGAGGTCAGGAGTTTGAGACCAGCCTGACCAACATGGTGAAACCTGGTCTCTAGTAAAAATAGAAAATTAGTCTGGTGTGGTGGTGCATGCCTATAATCCCAATACTTGGGAGGCTGAGGCAAGAGAATTGCTTGAACCGGGAGGCGGAGGTTGCAGTGAGCCGTGATGGCGCCATGGGCAACAAGAGTGAAACTCTACCTCAAAAATAAACAAACAAATAAATAAACAAACTTGATTCTTAGCAGAAGTTCAGTCCCTTTGTTAGTCATTCCTGACCAGGTCCAGGGAGTGAGAATGTAGGTAGCTGACATTGTGGAAGAAAATCTTTAGTATGTTTGTTGATACTCTGTTGCCAAGAGGGTTGACATTATGCATGTGGTTATTTGTGACAAATAACCACATGCATAATGACAACCATTAAAACCAATTAATGTAATTTGGTCTTCCTTCAATTTGGGTGTTTCTGTGCCATCCCAGCAATTACTCTGAATGTAGCAATATGCATCCTCTTGAATATGTGTGTTTTCAGGCTTCAAATTCTCTGAAATCAGCTTTCGTTCATTAACTAAAACTCCTTTATTTTTTTCAGTACTATTTAATTATAATCTTTTTGAGACAGAGTTTTGCTCTTGTTGCCCAGGCTGGAGTGCAGTGGTGCGATCTCAGCTCACTGCAACCTCTGCCTCCTGGGTTCAAGTGATTCTCCTGAGTCAGCCTCCTGAGTAGCTAGGATTACAGGCACCCGCCACCACGCCCAGCTAATTTTTTGTATTTTTAGTAGAGATGGGGTTTGTCCATGTTGGCCAGGCTGGTCTCGAACTCCAGACCTCAGGTGATCGACCCACCTCAGTGTTCCAAAGTGCTGGGATTAAAGGTGTGATGCACCCCCCTCCCGGCCTTTTTTTCAATACTGTTAACTTGGTCTGCTGAAATTTCTCCCAGTTTACTGGCTAATTTTGATGTTTAGAGAAGCAATTTTCTACCCTGAGCATTGGTCCACTTGACAGCTTTCAGAAAAACATTCCCCGAAGGGATGAATTGTTTGCACCAGTGGACTAGTTTGGCACAGTCCTGTAGTGACTTTCTGTTTGGCACCAGGTGAGGTGCTGGGTGCTCTAGGGAACACAAGGTGATTCAGTGATGCCCTTCTCTCGAAGGGGACCGCAGTCAATCCAGGAGACTAAGAGAGTCAGAACGAGCAAGGTGCAAATACATAGTTACAGAAGCTCAGAGAATAGGGCTGCTGCTTCCATAGGAAACTTTGTTCATTATTTTTATATTTAACTTTCAATGTAGAAATACATTTACATGACACAAAATTGGAAAGGTAAATACACAGGAAAGTTTCCCTTCCATCCTGCCCCTGGCTTCCAGATCCTCTCCCCAGAGGCTGCCGGTGCTGCCACTTCTCATGTGTCTGTTCCCAGGTGTTTTGTGCATTTATAGGCAAATAAGCAGAGACTCCTGTTCTCTTACATGAAAGTAGCACACTATTCCCTTGCTTTTTTCTATAAATGTTTCTGTATGATAGTTCATCGTTAATAAATAAGAGTTTCCTCATGGTCTTTTTTTCTTTTTCGAGACAGAGTCACCCAGGCTGAAGTGCAATGGTATTTTATTATTATATGTATGTATGTATTTTTATTATTATTTTTTGAGACAGAGTCTCACTTTGTCGTCTGGGCTGGAATGCAGTGGCACAATCTTTACTCGCTGTAACCTCCACCTCCTGGATTCAAGCAGTTCTCCTGCCTCAGTCTTTTGAGTAGCAGGGATTACAGGTTCCTGCCACCATGCCTGGCTAATTTTTGTGTTTTTTAGTAGAGAAGGGGTTTCACCTTGTTGACCAAGCTGGTCTTGAACACCTGACCTCATGTAACCTACCCACCTCGGCCTCCTAGAGTGTGTGTATGTATGTATGTATGTGTATGTGTGTATATATATATATTTATTTATTTATTTTAAATACTGAGCCTTGCTCTTGTCACCCAGGATGGAGTGCAATGGCGCGATCTTGGCTCACCACAACCTCGGCCTCCCGAGTTCGAGCGATTCTCCTGTCTCAGCCTCCCGAGTAGCTAGGGTTACAAGTGTGTGCCACCATGCCCGGCTAATTTTGTATTTTTAGGAGTGACGGGGTTTCTCCATGTTGGTCAGGCTGGTCTCGAACTCTTAGCCTTAGGTGATCCACCCGCCTCGGCCGCCCAAAGTGCTGGGATTACAGGCAAGAGCCACCATGCCCAGCCAGCATGTATGTATGTATGTAAATCAACATACATGTATTTACTAAGCATCTGTCTATTCTTATTTTAAAAGGATGAGGGTTGAATTTTGTCAGATGTCTTCAGCGTTGGCAGAGATGATCTCTGTTGACAGTTTGAACATAACGTTTTAACATTAGTACTTATGTGTTTCTGGCACAAAATGAATGGGGTGATGTTTAGAGAAGGCTTAAGAAGGAAATGGCATTTTATCCAGTGCCTGAAGGCTGGATAAAGAAATTAGAGGTAGGGAATTAGACTGGGAAGATGGGAAAAGGGTGTTCAGTAAAGAGAGATCCTTGACTGCAAAGGTGTGGCAAGTGGGAATGCAGGTTATTTGGGAGAAGAATTCCAGAAACCCAGCATGACTGTGATATTCATGGGGGCCTTCTAGATGGGTAACATGGGGGCATACTACACCTCTGGGCTTCAGATTCTTCATTTGTGGAATTGAAATAATAAAAGCAGTTATTTTTTAAAAGGTGGTTACAAGAATTCAGGAGATAACGTAGGCAAAAGTCTTGGCCCAGAGGCTGACACATGGTTTGTGAGTACTCGTTATGTTTATTTGACAAGAAGAAAGCTGGAAAGAGGTTTCAGTATATTTTGAGTGTACCTGTGTAATAAAGAAGTATGGTCTCAAATATGCAGACACTGGAGAGGCATTCAAGACTTTTGTGCAGGGGGTGATATAAGCAGTTGTGTTTTTTTTCCATTAAAATTTTTTTTAAGAGATGGGGTCTCACTATGTTACCCAGACTGGTCTCGAACTCCTGGGCTCAGGCAGTCCTCCCATCTCAGCTTCCCAAAGTGCTGGCATTACAGGTGTGAGCCACTGTGCCTGGCCATAAGCAGTTCTTTATTTTAGGAAGCTGTCTGTACTGACAGTGTGGGGAGAGAAACCAGAAGTGAAGTGTAAATGTAGGTAGCAAAATCAGGTAGGAGACTGTTAGAATTTTCTAGGCTGGTGGTTTTAGATATCTGCCACTAGTCCACTTCATATTTTATTTTTTCATTTTTTGAGATAGGTCTTGCTCTTTTGCCCAGGCTAGAGTGCAGTGGAGCAATCACAGCTTACTGTAGCCTTGACTTCCTAGGCTCAAGCAGTCCTCCCACTCAGCCTCCCAAGTAGTCGGGACTGTAGTCATGAGCCACTGTGCTTGGCTAATTAAAAATTTTTTTGGTAGAGACAGGGTCTCTGTATGTTGCCCAGGCTGGTCTTGAACTCCTGGTCTCAAGCAATATTCCTACCTCAGCCTCCCAAACTGCTGGGATTACAGACATTAGTTAGCTACCACGCCTGGCATGCTAGTCCGGTTTAGACATATGTTCAAGATGGGGGCACCATAGAGTTGACTTAATTTGGAAACTCTCGGGCTCCAGGGTTTGGTAGGGCAGTGGTTCTCAAACTTGAATATATCAATGTCAATTGGAGGGTTTGTTAAATACAGATTTCTGGGCCTCACCCCCATATTTTCTGATTCACCAGGTCTGGGATAGGCTCAAGAATTTGCATTTCTAACAAGGATTTAGATTGGGACATTTGTGAAGAAGAGGATGGTTGAAATGTTCCTTGTTTATGATTTCATTCAGAGAGAGAGGATTATTAGCTGTCTGTCTTTCTCCCAGAATGCCTGAGGTGCTTTGTATCACAATTAGAAGTTGAGAAGATGTATACTGAGCACTGTTCTGATATCTGATGCTCGTTGGGTTGGTTGGTTTGCTCATCACTTATTCAACAAGTGGTTTGTTTTCAGAGACAGGGTCTCACTATGATGCCCAGGCTGGCATAAAACTCCTGGGCTCAAGGGGTCATCCCACCTCAGCCTCCTGAGTAGCTGGGAGTGTAGGTGCATTTAATAAAAATTTAGCATGCCAAGTACTATTACAGACCCTGATGAACAGACAGGGAGTTTGTTTATAGTCTTAACAGAGGACAGATAGTAAATCAGGGAAAAAGTCATTTGTACAATTATAGAGTTTTAAATGCACTGAAAAAGAAGAAATAGGCTCTGTAAAGAGCAATAAAGAGAACTACTACGCATTGTCAGGGGAGGTCTTTTTGTAGAAGTGGTAATTCAGCTGAGACTTGAAGGATGAAAAAGAACCAGCCTATGAAGAGAAGAGGGAATAGAGGATGGATCATTATGTGCCAGATCCCTGAGATGGGAACAAAGTTAGCACACATAAGGCATTGGAAGGGAACGAAACAGGGAGAGGTGACATGAGGTGAAGTTGGGGAGCACTGGGGTGGGTCATGCAGAGCCCTGGGAGCTAGGGAGAAGCATTGGGCTACATGCACAAGGGGATCCTGCTCACAGTATTAGTAGAATCTGTATCCACTCTGACTTCTGAGATAAGGCGAATTGGAAAGGGACAGGAAGGGGTCTCTGAGGTCCAGGCATGGTGGGTGGCTCAGCCTGTAATCCCAGCTCTTTGGGAGGTTGAGGCGGGAGGATTGCTTGCGTCTAGGAGTTCAAAACCAGTCTGGGTGACATGGTGAAACCCATCTCTACTAAAAATACAAAAATTTTGCCTGATGTGGTGGTGCACCCCTGTAGTCCTAGCTACATGGGAGGCTGAAGTGGGAGAATTGATTCAGCCTGGAAGTTGGAGGCTGCATTGAGCCATGATCATGCCACTGCATTCCAGCCTGGGTGACAGTAGTTTGAGGAGGTGGAAAGGGGATGCTCATAGATCAGGAATGGGGATGGAGGAAGAAATCTTGTGTGTTGTTTGCTTTGCCGTTTTTCCTTTTCACTTGCTCTGGCCCTCCATGCAGTTCTGTGGTGGTGGAGACAGCAGTGACATTGACAGATGGATAGGAAAGGAATTCTTCTATTTATAGGGACTGTGGTCCCAGGAGCATATCCTTGATTTTGTTCTTTCCTTTCTCTCATTGCTTTTCCCTGGAGGTACTAGAGGTAGTCACAGTTGTGGGAGGTACTCAGCAGGTCAGGGAAATTAAACCCCTGGCTTTCTAGCGAGAACACCAGGAAAAGTGTTAGGAAGATTGCATGGAGGAAGGAGCTCAACAAATTGAACTCATAAAGTTGCATATGAACTACTGGACTATTCCTTTGAACTAACATACATGCATCTGACTCTAAACAGCATACCAAAGGCTTTGAGGACTAAACTGTGGAGTAGATTACTGCTCAAGTAGTTTCACATGGGCCCTTATGCCTAGGAAAAATCAAAATAATACTTCAAAGGCTTTGAAAACTGATCTCATGTTGGTACCACTGCTCACAGAAGGTGGGTAGAAACTTGCGGACTGGACCTAATTAGGTTGATTGCTGCAAAAACAAATTCAAAATTTTGTGTAGGACTTAAACAAGAGCTAGAGTCACATAGCATAATATTCAAAATGCCCAGTAATTCAATTACTTCAGCTATGAAGAATCAGGAAAATCATAAGGGGAAAAGACAGCCAACAGAGAGCAACCACAACATGACACAGATGTTGAAATTACCAAAAAATTAAAAGCCAAAGTATAATTAAAATATTAATTAAAACCTTGCTGTAACAAGTAAGGGTGAATACTCTTGAATGGAAAATTAGAAATTTATTTACTGCAAAATATGACAACCTAAATGAAAAATTAGTTGGGAGGGCTCAATAACAGAACGGAGAAGACAGAAGAGTCAGTGAATATGAAGGTAGAATAATACAAATTATCCATTCTGACCAACAGAGATTAAAATAAAGAAAATGAAGAAAAATGAACAGAGCTTCAGGGACCCATGGGACAATAACAGAAGGTTTATCTTTTATGTTTTTGAAGTCTCAGAAAGAGAGGACAAGGAGTGGTGCAGAAAAAATGTTTGAAGAAATTATGGAAAGGAAGAAATAAATATGTTTCTGTTCACAGATGTGTAAGTCTACGTGGAAATTTCCAAAGAGTCTAGACACACACAAAAAGACTCTAGCACTAATAAGTGATTTCAGGACAGTTGCAGGATAAAAGATTAACATAAAAAAACCAATGTATGAGCAATGAACATGTGAAAACCAAAATTGAAAACACAGTTGCTAAAAAAAAGGGAAATATTAGGTATAAATCTAATAAAACGGGTATAGTCATATATGCTGAAAATTACACAGTGCTGATGAAAGAAATCAAAGATCTAAATAAATGGAGAAATATACTATGTTCATGAATTAGAAGACTCAACATGCCAGTTCTTTGCAAATTTGATACACAGGTTTAATGCAGTTTCTAACAAAATTCTATCATGTTTTTTTTTTTGAGATAGAGTCTCACTCTGTTGTCCAGGCTGGAGTGCAGTGGCATGATCTTGGGTCACTGCAACCTCCACCTCCCAGGTTCAAGCAATTCTGCCTCAGCCTCCGGAGTAGCTGGGATTATAGGCCTGCAGGCCACCACGCCTGGCTATTTTGTATTTTTAGTAGAGACAGGGTTTCACCATGTTGGCCAGGTTGGTCTCGAACTCGTGACTTGAAGAGATCTGCTTGCCTCGGCCTCCGAAAGTTCTGGGATTACAGGTATGAGCCACCACACCCAGCCTTGTCTTTGTTTTTTAAGACGGAGTCACAGTCTGTGACCCAGCCTGGAGTGCAGCGGCGTGATCTTGGCTCACTCAACCCCTGCCTCCTGGGTTCAAGCTATTCTCAGACTGCCAAGTAGCTGGGATTACTGGTGTGTGCCACCACACCTCGGTAATTTTTTGTGTTTTTAGTAGAGATGGGGTTTCACTATGTTGGCCAGGCTGGTTTCAAACTCCTGACCTCAAGCAATCTTCCCACCTCGGTCACCTCTCAAGTACTGGGACTACATGTAGGCATGAGCCACTGTGCCTGGCCCAGACAACTGCTTTTTGACAAAGATGCCAAGCAATTCAATGGAGGAAGGATGGTTTTTTCACCAAATGGTGCTGGAACAATTGGCTATCTTTAGGTCAAAGGAAAAAAAATTTTCTATCTCACACCTTATCTACAAATTAACTCAAATGGATCACAGATGTTTATTTTTATTTTTTGGGACAGTCTTGCTGTGTTGCTCAGGCTGCAGTGCAGTGGTGCAGTCATAGCTCATTGCAGCCTCAAACTCTTGGCCTCAAGTGATCCTCCCACTTCAGCCTCCCAAGTAGTTAGGACTACAGGCATGTGCCACCATACCCTACTAATTTTAAATTTCTTTTTTGTAAAGACAGTGTCTCACAGTGTCCACGCTGGTCTCAAACTCATGGTTTCAAGTAATCTCCCACCTCAGCCTCCCAGAGTTTTGGGATTACAGGCACAAGCCATTGCACCCAGCTGGATTACAGATTTAAACAAATGTGAAACTACAATTAGGAAAAGACACTGGGGAAAATTACCTTATGACCAAGCAGTTCCACTCCTAAGAATGAATATACACAAAAGAATTGAAAACAAAAAGAAAACAATACAAAAAACCCCAACTAAACTACAACAAAAAAAAGTGAAAATAAGAATGGAGAGGGTTGAGCCCAGTGGCTCACGCCTGTGATCCCAGCACTTTGGGAGGCCTAGGTGGGCTGATCACAAGGTCAGCAGTTTGAAACAAGCCTGGCCAACATAGTGAAACCCTGTCTCTACTAAAAATATGAAAATTAGCCAGGCCTGGTGGTTGGGGGTGCCTGTAGTCCCAGCTACTTGGAAGGCTGAGGCAGGAAAATCACTTGAACCCTGGAGGCAGAGTTTGCAGTGAGCTGAGACTGTGCCATTGCACTCCAGCCTGGGCAACAAGTGAGACTCCATCTCAAAAAAAAAAAAAGTTGGCCAGGTGCGGTGGCTCACGCCTGTAATCCCAGCATTTTGGGAGGCCTAGGTGGGTGGATCACTTGAGGTCAGGAGTTTGAGACCAGCCTAGCCAACATGGCGAAACCTGGTCTCTACTAAAAGTACAAAAATTAGCCAGGCGTGATGGTGGGTGCCTGTAATTCCAGCTACGTGGTAGACTGAGTCAGGAGAAGAGCTTAAACCCAGGAGGCAGAGGTTGCATTGAGCTGAGATTGTGCTACTACATTCCAGCCTGGGTGACCCCGTCTCAAAAAAAAAAAAAAAAGTAATGAAGTACTGGCCGGGACATGGTGGCTCATGCCTGTAGTCCCAGCACTTTGAGAGGCTGAAGCAGCTGGATCGTTTAAGCCCAGGAGTTTGAGACCAGCCCGGACACCATAGTGAGACCCTGTTTCTACAGAAAAATATAAAAATTAGTGGAGCATGGTTATGCACACCTGTAATCCCAGCTATTTGGAAGGGTGAGGCAGGAGAATCACTTGAACCTGGGAGGCAGAGGTTGCAGTGAGCCAACATTGTGCCACTGCACTCCAGCCTGGGCAATAGAGTGAGGCTCCATCTCAACCAAAAAAAAAAAAAAAGAAGGTTTCTGGAGTGGAAACTTGCATGTGCACATAAGGCTTGTGCTTTCGGGAAGGTAGAAGGAGTGACAGCCATTGCTTCTGGCTCTTGAGTTGGCTGTGGTGTGACTCCTTTTGCTTCTCGTTTCTGGTCCGGACACTTACGAGGAATCATCTTTGAGTCTGGGTTTTCATCAGTGAGTGTAATCAAGCCAAGACATGTGTCTGGGCAGCTTCCCTCTAGCACAGACGGAAGAAAACAGCAACATGGAACAAGAGAAGTAGGTTTAAACATGGATTCCATTGGAGAGCTCAGTCGGGAAGATAATTCTAGATCCCTGGGCCTCCTAGAGTTTTCTATTCTGATTTTATTGGCTTAATGTTATTTGTTTGAAAGCACCAGAAGTTAATTTTGGCTAACACAAGCAAAAAGAGAATTTATTGGAAGGATATAGAAAGCTTACAAAACAGAAAAGTTGATGAGCCAGTCCTCAGGAAGGATGGGAGCCAGAACAGCCTGGGGATCTTGGGAGCAGGAACCTCTGTGGTATGAATAAACATCATGAATATCCAGTTCCTGTTTTTTTGTGTTTAGAAGTCAAAGTCCAGGGAGGGAGGCCCAGTTGGTGTAGCTTGGGTCAGCACAGGGCACCTTGACTCATAGTTAATCCAGACTAAATGCTATGGAGTGAGGTGGTTCTCCTGAGCCACACCAGGCTGCTCTTCCTCATAGAAGGGGACAACTACTGGGCAGGCAGGAACAGGAGGTGCCCTCTGCCTTCACACTCCCAGGAACAACTATAGGACCAAGAGCAGAGACTTCTACCAGAGTGAATTTTGCTTGGTGACCATTATGTCAGAGGCCTAAGCTTTCTGGTGTTTTTATGTTGAGGACTGACCCCACTGAACATTATTCATTGGTAAATCGCTATTTGTACAACAGTGTGTTTTGGGGAGGCCATTCCTCTGTAAAGATTTTTCCCAAGGACTTCTCTCAGTGGGGTTTGTGCATAGAGAAGCGTGGGGAAGAATACCTGTTTGACAGAGAGCAGCTGAAGGTGATGTCTGTTACACAGGCATGGTTTCCTGTGCCACACATGAGAAAAATGCCCTTGGGGAGTGGCCTTTTAGCACTGCCTAATATAGAAGGGAGGGAGTTGGGCGGGAGGGGGGGAGGGAGAGAGAGAGAGAGAGAGAGAGAGAGAGAGTGTGTGTGTGTGTGTGTGTGTGGTGGGATTGATGTCGCTAGACCTTGCATATAAGCATTTTGAAAGCATTCCCCAGCCACATAACTATCGCCTCCCTCCCGCAGTCCTAGTGTGCAGAGCCAAGTAATCTTTGTTAACTGGCTTTTCTCCCTTTTGACCAGGTATCTGCACATGTTGTTCATTGTCAGTGCTGTCCAGTGTGTGCCAGGCTGATCCATGGTCACTTTCCGGGATGGCAGCAAGGTGACTTCGGCTGAGGATGACCCTGACTGAAAGGCTGCGTGAGAAGATATCTCGGGCCTTCTACAACCATGGGCTCCTCTGTGCATCCTATCCCATCCCCATCATCCTCTTCACAGGGTTCTGCATCTTAGCCTGCTGGTATGTTTTTGGGTTGCCTTGGATATGGTGGGCCAGTGTCTTAGGACAGTAAGTTTTCTAATCCTAACCACTGTGGAGCCCTTGGCCTCTGTATGCTTTTTACACAATGGGAGCATACATTGGGCTCCCTGTAACTCTGAGTGGAGAACTCTAGTGCTGGCGTGGTTAGCTAATAAAATAGTCCAGGCTGGCCTTGACCTATTGATTCACCAGATTTATTCATATCACTGGTACTCTATCTCAAGATAATGTTTAGGCACTTCTAAGACACTGAGATAATTGAAGGACAAGATATTTCAATTTTCTTTCTCAATAGTAGTGATTTCCTTTTAATACCTGGTTAAGTGCAAGAGCCGTCTTCATGTGTTACAAGGCAAAGTCCATTCGAACAGTACCGTAGACAACCTGTGGCATGCTAACCTCAAAGACTTGCTTCTTTGCTCTCTAGTCATTTTCTTGTGTTCACGTGGAGCTTACTTCAGACCTCTTGTTGATTCCTGGGGCCAGCTACACTTGCCAAGGACAGCTGTGAGAGCTGTAGCTGCCGTTGTTCCTGTCTGTGTTTCTCAAGGCCTCATAGAAGCCTGAAGACTCTGGCTGACAATGATGTAATAAAGGAGGAGTTTGATATAAGGGGATATCTGATGACCCTTTTGGCTCTAAAACACTGACAGTTGTGAAGAGCCCATCTTATTCTTTTCTCTGCAAAGAGTTCTGTTTTTCAAACTCATTGTCTATCTAATGAGTTTGAAATGTTTGTAGATGTTTTTGGTGCTAGCTGAAGGGGGGATGAGTCAGGAGGGAACTCCTTGTTAATTCAGTTGCTAATAATTTCAAGTTCATCCCTGATTATCAGTAAGAAAGATGGACATTGGCCAGATACAGTGCTCATATCTGTAATTCCAACACTGGGAGGCCCAGGCAGGAGAATCACTTGAGGCCAGGAGTTCAAGACCAGTCTGGGCAACATAGCAAGACCCACCCTGTCTGTATAAAAAAAAAAAAAAGGAAGATGAACATCACTCAGAGTTTCTTGCTGGGTGCTGTGTTGGTGCTTCAGGTATAACATTAGGAAGTGGTCCAGTTATATTTCCATTTAACAAAGGGGGATAGGGACTTGGCGATTTATGTGGGTCACACAACTAATAATTAGGGAGACTGGGGTTCAAATCCAGGCCTTAGGGACTCTGGTACCTTAACTTGTGGCACTTTGTCACTTGGTCTCACTCTGGCTCAGTATGTTTGTGTTGGTGTTTAAGCTGCTAAATTGTGTTGTACAAGATAAAATACTTAAAGCTGTGTCCCATAAGTGATGAATTTGTAGTGCTCTGAGAACTCAGCTCTTGTTTTTTTTTTTTCCTATACGTTAATTGACCTCTTTCTCTTCTAAAAAAATTTTTTTGAGTCATGGTCTCACTCTGTCACCCAGGCTGAGATGTAGTGGCACAGTCACAGCTCACCACAGCCTCAACCTCCTAGGCTCGAGCCATCCTCCCACCTCAGCCTCCTGAGAAGTCACAACCACAGGCGTGTGCTACCACACTCGGCTAATGTTTTTCCTTCTTTGTAGAGATGGGGGTCTCATTATGTTGTCCTCCTTTGGTTTCGCTTTCTGATGGTACTATGGTTTTCTCTTTTTTTTAGTCACCCTGTTTTTCTTTTAAGAGGTAAGGCCCTTGTATTATCACATTCTTTTTTTACTTCTTTGAGACAGGGTCCACTTCTCACTGCTCACTGCAGCCTCAGCTTCCTGGGCTCAAGTGATTCTCCTGCCTTAGCCCTTTGAGTAGCTGGGACTATAGGCGTGCACCACTAATTTTTTGTATTTTTAGTAGAGCTGTGGTTTTGCCGTATTGCCCAGGCTGGTCTCAAACTCCTGAGCTCCAGTGATACTTACCTCGGCTTCCCAAAGTGTTGGGATTACAGGTGTGAGCCACTGTGCCCAGCCTTGTACTGTTACCTTCTTAGTGCTGTGTACTTATTTTCCCAAATCAGTATCTTTGTTGTGTAATCTTAAAGCTTTTTTTTTTTTTTCTTAAAACCTGATTGACTTGATAAAATTTTTCCAAGGCTGGGTGAAGTCTCTCAGCCTCCAAAGACAATAAAGGTTGTATAAGAGAATCCATAGATTCTGGGACTTGGCCAGAAAACCAGAGATCATGGACCCAGGGACACAAGCCTCACCATCGTCTTCAACCCTGGGAAGCTTTTCTGTCCAGAGCAGCAGAGCAGTGCCCCCTTCTGCCAGAGCCTGGGATTACCTATAGAAAATAAAGTATGGGGCCAGGTACGGCAGATCACAAGGTCAGGAGCTCAAGACCAGCCTGGCCAACATGGTGAAACCCCGTCTCTACTAAAAATACAAAAATTAGCTGGATGTGGTGGCACACATCTGTAGTCCCAGCTACTTGAGAGGCTGAGGCAGAAGAATCGCTTGAACCTGGAGGCGGAGGTTGCAGTGAGCTGAGGTTGCACCACTGCACTCCAGCCTGAGTGACAGAGAGAGAGTCCATCTCAAAAAAAAAAAAAGGAAAAAGAAAATAAAATATGGATATAGACTGCTTACAGTAGTTTTGCCAGATGTTCAGTTTCCATTTAATTGCTTACCTTTGTTGTTCCTGGGATGAAAGACTAGTATAGCCAAACCCAAAGGACTGCTACACTTAATTTCTCTATTCTGATCTAACAGCCACCTGAGCTGCAGAAATACTTTTTGCACACCACTGGTTCACCGCTACTGGGTCACCCCAGGGAAAGTACAGAACACTATTAGAGGGGGTGCTGATCAATGACAGCTTAGGAATGTGCCTGTCTCCATCAGGCAGAAGAATACAGGGAGTGAGAGGGGGCATCTGTATATGAGGAGTCAGACTCGCCTCAAACAGCACTGAGGCTGTGTGACTTTCTTCACTGAGCTGCTGTTGAGGCTGCAGGTTTCAGTGACTGAGAGCCAAGGACACTACTTTAAATGAACTCAGTGCTGAGCCTTGTAGGTGAGCTAGAGTTAGCCGTTCTTCCTGCCTGCCCCCTGGGTGCAGTGACTGTTCTTTGCTCTGGGAAAATCTGATGAAACATGTAGCAAATAGGCACTATGGCAAGAGGTGTCTGTTTATAACTCTTGGAGGTTAGACCACCAGGGCCAGGATATGTCCCAGCAGCAGCCCAGCAAGACAGAGGGTACTGTTACCCTGGACCTGCCCTGGTAAGCGGTGGGTGCACCACGGGGTAAAAAAAGAGCACCCAGTGACATCTAATTTTGGGGAAAAAAGAAAAGAAAAAAAAAAAAAGAGTGCCCAGATGACATGTTAGCTGGACTGCCTACATGCAGGTCAGAGAGTGATGTGAGTCGTTGAGTCACTTGATTGCATAAGCTGCTGCTTGTTGTGAGAGAAGGTGGATTTCAATTCGGAGAGGAAATTGGAATCACGTTATGTTGTTTTTGTTCTTGAGACAGGGTCTCACTCTGTCACCCAGGCTGGAGTGCAGCGGTGCGACCTCTGCCTCCCAGGTTCAAGTGATTCTCCTGCCTCAGCCTCCAGAGCAGCTGGGATTACTGGTGTGAGCCACCACGCCCAGCTATTTTTTGTATTTTTAGTAGAGACAGGATTTCACCATGTTGGCCAGGCTGGTCCCGAACTCCTGACCTCAAGTGATCTGCCCACCTCAGCCTCCCAAACTGCTGGGATTACATGTTTGAGCCACCATGCTCAGCCTAGTCATGCATTTCTGACTTAAGATATTTTCTGTTTATGACAGCTTTATCAAGACATAACCCCATTGTAGGTCAAGGTGTATCTGTACATGTCAAGTCCTTAGAATAGTGCCTGGAACATTTTAAACATCATTTAAAGAGTTTTTCATTGTTATTTACTACCTTCCTAGTCTTCTACCTATAGAATGCACAAGCAGTCTCCAAAACATGTACAATCTAAACATAGAACAAAAACTGACCATACTCTGTGATTATTATGCAAATGCTGTAGCTGCAACCTAAATTCATTTTTTCTTTTTTTTTTTTTTTTGGAGACAGGGTCTCAGTCTGTCACTCAGGGTGGAGTGAAGTGGCACAATCTCAGCTCACTGCAACCTCTGCCTCCCGGATTCAAGCGATTGTCCTGCCTCAGCCTCCTGAGTAGCTGGGATTACAGGCACATGCCTCCAGGCCAGGCTAATTTTTGTTGTTGTTGTTGTTGAGATGGAGTCTCACTCTGTCACCAGGCTGGAGTGCAGTGGTGGTGTAATCTCGGCTCACTGCAACCTCTGACTCCTGGGTTTGAGCAGTTCTCCTGCCTCAGCCTCCCAAGTAGCTGGAATTATAGGCAGCTAATTTTTGTATTTTTAATAGAAATGAGGTTTCACCATCTTGGCCAGGCTGGTCTTGAACTCTTGACCTGGTGATCCACCCACCTCAGCCTCCCAAAGTGCTGGGATTACAGGTGTGAGCCACCACGCCCGGCCTAAATTAATTTTTTTTAAGTGAAAACAAGTTTATTAGGAAAGTAAAGGAATAAAAAATGGCTACACCATAGGCAGAGCAGCCCTAAATTAATTCTTACCACATTCTCTTGTAGTTCCCTCTTCCTACTCAGAGCATCTTGGAGTCAGACTGTAGTATTATCTTTTGTATTCCCAGTGCTCAGCATGTAAATACTTACTTAATAAATGGTTTTTGAGTGTAGATAAAGATGGAAAAGCCAGCGAAAAGTAAAAATTGATTTTAGTGAAGGTAAAGAAATAGTACTGTTTTCTGTTATTAACATAATAAATGTATTTAAAATATTTAAAACAGTGTTTGTCAAAAGACCTGAAGAGATGTTTCACAAAAGAGGCTCTATCCAAGTGGCCAGTAGTAAGCATATGAAATAATTTTTTATATTGTTTCTTATCAGGAAAATGTACATTAAAACCATGCTGGGATACCACTGTCTCTTCCTCTAAATGGTTAACATTTATTGGACTGACAATATCAAGAGGTGACAAGGATTTGGAGAAACTGGAACTCCTATGACACTGGTGATAGAATATAAATTTGTACAACTGCTATGGAAAACTGTTTGGTATCATCTACTAAGCTAAATATGCATATAACTCCATAACCCAGCCATTTCATCCTAGGAATATACCCAACAGAAATGAGTGCTTATGGGTCACCAAAAACCAATAAAGGATAATAGCTTTATTCTTTTTTCTTTCTTTTTTTAATTAAAAAAAAGTTATCAAGCCCAAAATGTTTTTTTTTTGTTTTTTTTGTTTTTGTTTTTGTTTGTTTTTTTTTGTTTTTTTTTTTTTTTTTTTTGGAGACAAGGTCTTACTCTGTCACCTAGGCTGAAATGCAGTGGCACCATCATGGCTTGCTGCAGCCTCAACCTCCCTACTCAGGCAATCCTCCCACTTCAGCCTCCCAAGTAGCTGGGACTACAGGTGTGCACCACCATGCCTGGCTAATTTTTTTTTTTTTTTGTAGAGATGGGGTTTCACCATGTTGCCCAGGCTGGTCTTAAACTCCTGGGCTCCAGAGATTCTTCTGCCTTGGCCTCTTAAAATGTTAGGATTACAGGCATGAGCCACCCCGCCTGGCCAACTTTACTCTTTTTTTTTTTTTTTTTTGAGACAGAGTTTTGCTTTGCTCTTGTTGCCCAGGCTGGAGTACAGTAGTGCAATCTTGGCTCACTGCAACCTCCACCTCCCAGGTTCAAGAGATTCTCCTGCCTCAGCCTCCCAAGTAGCTGGGATTACAGCATGTACTACCATGCTCAGCTAATTCTGTATTTTTAGTAGAGACGGGGGTTTCTCCATGTTGGTCAGGCTGGTCTTGAACTCTCGACGAGGGGGTAGTCTGTCCACTTTGGACTCCCAAGATGCTGGGATTATAGGCATGAGCCACCACACCTGGCCCAACTTTGTGCTTACTAGCTCAACCCGGAAACAGCCAAATGTTTCTTAACCAGTGGAATAAACAAGTGCACTGTATTTTATTCATTAGTGGAATAGTATGTGTCTAAAAAGGAATGATCTGGTATGTGCACCAGTGTGGAGGAATCTAGCAGATAGAATTTGAGTGAAAGCGGCCAGTCACAAAAGAGTACGTAAGTAGAATGGATGGTTTCATTTATATGACATACAAAAATAGGTAAAACTAATTTATGGTGATAGAGATTCTAATAGTTACCTTTGGTAGTGCTGGGGGTATGTTGTTGACTGGGAGTGGGCACAAAGCTGCCTTCTGAGGCTCTGGAAATATTCTATAGCTTGATCTAGGTGGATATACAAATGTAAAAACTTACTGCACTTTATACTTAAGATATGTGCATTGTACTATATAAAAGTTATTTCTAAATTTTAAAAAAATGAGACCTGAAACAAAAAGCACATCTATTTGCCAGCTGTTTTTTGGTCTTTTTTTTGCCTGCCATGAAGTCTCACTGTGTTGCCTAGGCTGGAGTGCAGTGGCACGATCTCGGCTCACTGCAGCCTCCACCTCCCAGGGTCAAATGATCCTCCTACCGCAGGCAATAGCTAGGACCACAGGTGCACACCACCACACCTGGCTGATTGTTTGTATTTTTGGTAGAGATGGAGTTTCACCATGTTGCTCAGGCTGGTCTCAAACTCCTGAGCGCAAATGATCTGCCTGCTTGGCCTCTCCCAAAATGTTGGGATTATACAGGTTTGAGCCACCGCACCTGGCTTGTTAGCCAACTTTTTTTTTCCCACCATGCCCCACCCTCCTATTTGCCAACTTTTTGATGCAAGGTCAAGGTTTTTTCTTTGCGTATAGTGGGTCTGTTAACTTATTTTTTTCATGATCCTAGTATAAACCACATCCTTAGTAAATAATATGCAATTTTTATGGTCTGTTCCTTTAAATGGAACAGTTGCTCAGCTATCTGAATTGTAATCTTTCTGAATTTTTAAAGGTACCCCCACTCCCATTTTTTATTGTTACCTTATGTCTGATTTGGCAAGGTGATTTTTGTTTGTTTTAGCATCTTGCCTTTATTAAGTCTCTGAAAACTTTTTTTTTTTTCAAAGACAGGGGTCTTCTGTTGCCCAGGCTAGAGTGCAGTGTAATCATGGCTTACTGCAGCCTCTACCTGCCCAGCTTAAGCAGTCCTCCCACCTCAGTCTCTGAGTAGCTGAGATCACAGGCTCACACTGCCACGCCCAGCTAACTTTTTTGATTTTCTATAGAGATGAGGTCTCACTATGTTGTCCAGGCTGGTCTCAAACTTCTGGGCTCAAGCAATCCTCTGGCCTCAGCCTCTCAAAGTGCTGGTGTTACAGGCATGAGCCACTGCACCTCGCCCTGAAAACATTAATATAATGTTATATAACATATTGGTGTTCGTGTTTCCTTTCTAATTTTTTTTTTAGATGGAGTCTTGCTTTGTCACCAGGCTGGAGTGCAATGGCGTCATCTCGGCTCACTGCAACCTTTGCCTCTAGGGTTCAAGTGATTCCTCTGCCTCAGCCTCCTGAGCAGCTGGGACTATGGGCGTGCACCACCATACCTGGATAATTTTTTGTATTTTAGTAGAGATGGAATTTCACTATGTTGCCCAGTACGGTCTCAAACTCCTGACCTCATGATCCACCCACCTTGGCCTCTCAAAGTGCTGGGGTTACAGGCGTGAGCCACCGCGCCCAGCTGATGTTTCCTTTCAGTAAAACTTACTTATTGAATGTATAAACTAGTCGGGCACGGTGGCTCACGCCTGTAATCCCAGCACTTTGGGAGGCCGAGATGGGTGGATCACCTGAGGTCAGGAGTTCGAGACCAGCCTGGCCAACATGGTGAAACCCCGTCTCCACTAAAAATACAAAAATTAGCTGTGTGTAATTATGGGTGCCTGTATACACACACACACACACACACACACACACACACGTGTATAGACATATACACACACACATATATATGCGTATATATATATATGGTGTGTGTATATATATATGTGTATATGTATATGTACATATATATGGTGTGTGTGTATATATACCCACATATGTAATGTGTGTATATATATTTATATACATACATATATGTGTGTATATGTATTTATATACATACATATATAGTGTGTATATATATTTATATACATACATATATGTGTGTGTATATATATTTATATATATGTGTATATATATTTTATAACAATGTTATATATAATGTTGTAACTAAATATATTTATACATAATTAGTTTATACAGCCTGAAAACATTTAACAGAACAGTCTGTTTTACCAGTTGGGCTTCTTCATAAGGTTTATGTGACTAAAATAAGTTTGAAAAATTCTAATCTAGATGACTTCTGAGTTTTAGCTTTGCAATTTTGTGATTCTAATATTTTGTACATTTTTACAGTTCGAACAGAATTTAACTATTAACTCCAGTGCCTCCTATGTCACTGCTGAGAGAAAACTGCCTCTCATAGTGTCCTAACTCTTACCTCCTTTTTGTTCATCCCAGCTACCCACTGCTGAAACTCCCCTTGCCAGGAACAGGACCTGTGGAATTCACCACTCCTGTGAAGGATTACTCACCCCCGCCTGTGAACTCCGACCGCAAACAAGGAGAGCCTGCTGAGCAGCCTGAGTGGGTGAGTACTCAGCGTGTTCCTGAGCTAGAGTATTGGGTGGAGATTGGCTGAGGCAGGGGTCTGCCAGTGAGAGTGAGGTTGGTCAGCTTCTGATTTGTGAATTCATGTACTTTAACAGCTTTATCAACATACCACATAGATACTTAGTTTATACATTTTTGTCTTTTTTGAGGCAGAATTTTGCTCTTGTTGCCCAGGCTGGAGTGCAATGGTGTGATCTCGGCTCACTGCAACCTCCGCCTCCTAGGTTCAAGTGATTCTCCTGCTTCAGCCTCAGAGTAGCTGGGATTATGGGTGCCCACCACCACTCCCAGCTCCTGTAATCCCAGGTACTCAGGAGTCTGAGGCAGGAGAATTGCTTGAACCCGGTAGGCGGAGGTTGCAGTGAGCCAAGATTGCACCATTGCACTCCAGCCTGAGCAACAACAGCAAACTCCGTCTTAGCCGGGCATGGTGGCTCACAGCTATAATCTCAACACTTTGAGAGGCCAAGGCGGACAGATAACCTGAAGTCAGGAATTCAGGACGAACCTGGCCAACATGGTGAAACTCCGTCTCTACTAAAAATACAAAAATTAGCTGGGCAACATGGTGAAACCCCGTCTCTACTAAAAATACAAAAATTAGCATCATGCTGGCTTTGGCTTGATCTCTATTTTTATTTTTATTTTTTTGAGATGGGGTTTCATACTTGTTGCCCAGGCTGGAGTGCAATGGTGTGATCTTGGCTCACCGCAACCTCCATGTCTCGGGTTCAAGTGATTCTCCTGCCTCAGCCTACCAAGTAGCTGAGACTACAGGCATGTGCCACCACACCTGGCTAATTTTGTATTTTTAGTAGAGACTGGGTTTCTCCATGTTGGTCAGGTGCCTGGGACTACAGATGCCTGCCACCATGCCCGGCTAATTTTTGTATTTTTAGTGGAGACGGGATTTTACCATGTTGGCTAGGATGCTCTTGAACCCCTGATCTCAGGTGATCCACCCACCTCAGCCTCCCAAAGTGCTGGAATTACAGGTGTGAACCGTTGCACTCAGCTAATTTATACATTTAATGAGTAACTTTTATTGAAAGGAAACACCAAATGATGCCAAAGCATGACTATTGTAGCAAAACTGAGATCTGTGCGTGTCCTAGCTATGGCCAGCTGGGCCTGGGCTCACATATGCTGGATCAATATGTGGCAGTATCCTGGCAGACACACAGTCCATCTTCTCCTTGTCCCTGGGCAGTCAGAACAACTGCGCATCTGAGAGTATTCCGACATAATAGGGTTCCAGCGCTGTCTAGTATTTGTATTGTGCACTTATTTTTTTCAGGTCTGTCAGGTCGTTTTATCCTCACAATCCAAAAAGTGCAGGTTTTAAATCTCTTTTCCAGGTAAGGAAGCTGGGGCTCAGAATGATTAAGTGCCTCAGTTATTTATTTCTTTATTTTTAATTTTCTTATTTTAATCTGGCTGTGTTGCCCAGGCTGGAGTGCAGTAATGTGATCTCGGCTCACTGCAACCTCTGCCTTTCGGGTTCAAGTGATTTTTCTGCCTTAGCTTCCCAAGAAGCTGGGACTACAGGTGTGCGCCAGTGTCCAACTAGTTTTGTGTTTTTATTGGAGACACAGTTTCACTATGTTGGCCAGGCTGGTCTCAAACTCTTGACCTCAAGTGATCTGCCCGCTTCGGCCTTCCAAAGTACTGGGATTACAGGCATGAGCCACCGTGCCCAGCCAGTTATTTAGTTTGGAACTCTAGGTCTCCAGACCCCAGCTCACTGCTCCTTCTGAACTATACTGTGTTCAGCTGACTGTCTCTAGGCCGAACACTGATATAAATGAGAAAAAAGGTCTCCAGTTGAGGGGCTCAGTCATGGGACCTAATTCACACTGCACTCATTATTTTGGAGCTCACTGAAGCTTAACTAGCTCATCTCTGTACCTTTTGCCTGCCAGGTATGGGCAGAGTGCCCTTCCTTCATGTGTTGTGCTCTGGTTCCTGGATTGGTGCTGGACTTGCTGAATCTATTGTTGAGGAAAATAAAAGCTCAGTGAATAGAGCTCTCCTCCCACCTTCTCTCTGACAGTCATAGCATAGTCCCATTTCTTTTTTGGTTAATGTAAGCAGGTAACTTGTTATGAACTTGACTCAGTGGCTGAAATAGAGGTATATCTGGTAAGATAGGTCTGTGCCACAACTGCATATGGTGTCATTGGGGAGTGGACAACCCTGGCTTCCTGGGGCTCTGCCTATGAAAGTCAAAGGTGCATGGTATGATGCTGGCTGGAACCAGTTTTGTGGTGAAACCAGTTTTGTGGCTTTATGTCCCAGCTTGGCCATTGGCTCACTGGCTCACTATGGGACCTTCTTGGTTAAACCTTTTACCCTCATTAACCATTTTATTTTTATTTTTTTGAGACGGAGTCTTGCTTTGTTGCCCAGGCTGGAGTGCAGTGGCATGATCTCAGCTCACTGCAACCTCTGCCTCCTGAGTTCAAAGTGATTCTCTTGCCTCAGCCTCCTGAGTACCTGGGACTACAGGCATGTGCCACTATGCCTGGGTAACTTTTGTATTTTTAGTTGGGATGGGGTTTCACCGTGTTGGCCAGGCTGGTCTCAAACTCCTGACCTCAAGGGATCTGCCTGCCTCTGCTTCCCAAAGTGCTGGGATTATAGGCGTGAGCCACTGTGCCCAGCCTTCTTAACCTTTTAATGCAATTTTAGCACATAAGGGAGTGTTTGTATTTCCTGACTAGTAGAGTCCAGTTGGCCTGTTGGTGTGGAATAGATGTTTAATGATAAGTCTATAAGGGGTGTTATGTGTTTGTGAGCTCTTTGAATGATGGGATGATGATAGAAAGTGTTTGTGCAGAGTAACTAGAGGGCTCTGGACTCAGAGGATTGTCCATTTTTCTCTTTCTGATTGGAGCCCTAGTCCCCTACAGGACTGAGAAGGAGACTTGGGCCCAGGGCAGTCACCTGGTGTCATACAGGCTCAGTATTCTATTATCTCACCTCCATTGACTGTCCTTGACAAAAATACAGGCTGGCGATACTGAAGTGGGTGGTAAGGACTGATTTAGTTAGGAAGAACAGAATTCAACCAAAATCAGGGTAAGTGAAAAGGGAATTTTTGGTTCATATAACTTAGCCAGGTACAGGGCTGACGTCAGTACAACGTAGTATGGGCCTCAAAAGGAGTCCGTCCTTGACTTTGTCCTCCCTGGGTCAGCTCCACTCGTCTTCCCAACAGTGGCCCTAGCAGCTTCAGCCCCGTTTTTGATTATCCAATCCAGTGGAGGATGAGCGGGAACCCAGTTGGCTATGAATAGGGTTACCTGCCTGTCCCCTTCCCAAGCCCTGTGGCTACAGGCAGGTATTTTATT
Organism: Cacajao melanocephalus; assembly: GCA_963573385.1. Taxonomy (NCBI): domain Eukaryota; kingdom Metazoa; phylum Chordata; class Mammalia; order Primates; family Pitheciidae; genus Cacajao; species Cacajao melanocephalus. Next base: position 47,586 of record CAUYLG010061060.1, on the reverse strand, counting down.
GTTGTCATCACCTTGCTGAGAATGAGAGAGAATGGTTTCCAAAGGGAAAGTAGGGCTGGGTGCAGTGGTGCGTGCCTGTAATCCCAGTGCTGAGGTAGGAGGATCACTTGAGCTCAGGAGTTCAAGGCTGCAGCAAGCTGTGATCATACCATTGCAGTCCAGCTGGGGCAACAGAGTGAGACCTTGTCTCTAAACATATTAAAAATAAAAATTTTAAAAGGGAAAATAGGAGACTCGGGCAGTAGGCCTCACATTGCAGGCGTCTTCTGCCTATACCAAGGAGCCAAAACTTACTTCCTTGCTCTACTCATTGCTCAGTTCAGCACTCGTTTATTGCATGTGCGTGGTGTGCCCAGCAGGGTGATGTGGGGGACAGAGTCTCACTGTCCTTGAGGAGATCCTATAATGTTGGAGAAGAGAAGACAAAGATTTTCAAAGTTTAAAGTAAATATAATATATGTCAAAGAGACATGGGGGGCAACTGAAAGAGCTCCTGGTGGTCAGTGCTAGAGCAATTTTTGCAACAAAATAAACCAGTATTGAATTATAACTCAAAATATAAAATAATTCTTTGTGAATTTATCCTGAGTCTATATGCTTGAAAAAATATAAATAAATGAATGGACAATAGACAGATATCCTGGGCAAAAACAATTCTACGTAATGTATATAGATACTCCTTCCTCAAGAAGGTGAGACATAACTCTTCACTCCCTAAAGTATGGACTGTGCATAATGACTTTCTTCCAAAGAGGAGAGTGTGGCTGTGGGAAAAAGCACCTTTACAGTGGAGAAGCCTGACAGACACTTCCTTAGTAAGTGAGTGGGGCTAAAGCACCAGCAAAAATCACATTGACTGAGTGTGCCCTTGATATGTGAGGAGGAGGACATTTTACTGCTGATCTTCCTCCCCCAAACTCATAACCCCAGTCTAACCATGAGTAAAACATCAGACAAATCTTAGTCGAGGGATACCCTCCAAAATGCCTGACTAGTACCCCTCAAAGCTGTCAAGATCATCAAAAGCAAGAGAAGTCTGAGAAACTGTCACAAGCTATAGGAAGCCTCAGGAGACATGACAGCTAAATGTAATGTGGTTTCCTGGAAGGGATCCTGGAAAAGAAAAAGGACATTAGGGAAAAACTTAAGAAAATCTGAATACACTCTGGACTTTGGTTAAGAATTTCACTGTGGACTTTGGGTTTTGGAAGAAGGACTGCAGAGATGAAGCATGATTCTTTTCATATCCCTCGGCCTCCTAAATTATTTTTAAAATTCCCGTACATTAAGGTTTAGTCTGTGCACTGTAAAGGTCTTGGTATCTTCAGTTGTTTGGATGTATTTATTTATTTATTTTTATACGGAGTCTTGCTCTGTTGCCCAGTCTGGAGTGCAATGGCATGCTCTTGGCTCACCGCAACCTCTACCTCCCCGGTTCAAGCAAATCTTCTGCCTCAGCCTCCCAAGTAGCTGGGATTACAGGTGCGCACCACCATGCCCAGCTAATTTTTGTATTTTTAAGTAGAGACGGGGTTTCATCATGTTGGTCAGGCTGGTCTCAAACCCCTGACCTCATGATCTGCCCGCCTCAGCCTCGCAAAGTGCTTGGATTACAGGTGTGAGCCACTGCGCCCGGCTAGTTGTTTGGATTTTTAAAAAAGCCATTCTAATATAGAGAAATCTCATTGTGATTGTGATTTTAATTTTCACTTCCTAGATGACTAATGACCTTAGTCACTTTTTCAAGTGCTTATTGTTTGCCTGTCTTCCTTTGTGACATGTGTGTTCAGATGTCCCCATTTTGTGTTGAGTTGTTTGCCTTCTTTTCGTTGAATTGTGGATCTTTATGCTGGAGACAGTTCTCTTTTTATGTAGCCCTCCTCCTCCCCTTTTTCTAGGTGCTTCTCCACAATGGGATTAGTGGCTGCACCCTACAGTTAAACCTTTATGTGTCCTCCAGAAAGGACTCCAATCAGTTCTGCCGTGTCTTTGTGCTCTGAGTTAGGCTCACCATGTGTTGTCACTGTGACCACTGGCCTCCATGGCTACTCTTGGAGAAAGGCATTTCTTTCTGGATGCAGGGATGTTTTTACCAGAGAAAGAGAAGAGCAAAGCAGAAAAAGTAGAGACTCTATGTTTTCCAGCTCTGTGACTTGGGCAAGTTACTAACACCTTGTGCCTTAGTTTCCACATCCATAAAATGGGATAGTAATTATACCTACATTATACATTGTCATTTTTGTAATTAAGTGAAAGAATGCAAGGATTTAGCACAGTGCCTGGTTCATCGCTTGCATTCAACAAATATTTGTGGCTATTGCCATTGTTATCATTGTTATTGATCAGATCTGGCTGGTCAAGCACAGGGGAGAAGTTTCATGTGCTTGGACTGCCCTGTGGTGTGCACCAGAAGTACACTACTTAGGCTTCATCCCTCAGCTTGGTGTGACTTCCTCCAGGAAGCCTTCCCCAGCTCTCTTGCAATATGTCCTCGGCTTCTATGAGCTCTGCATGACGACCCCATTGGAGTCATGTTTCATCTAAGTTTATATACTCCGATGTTTTACACATAGTAGATGCCCAAGAAAGGTTTCTTGTTGAGTAAAGAAGCAGCATGGCTTATTTAGGAGACAGTGAATCTGTAGTTTTTCTTGGAGCATGGTAGGTAGAACCAAGTTGAATCCTTGGCTGTGAAGTTTAAACTTTAATTCTGTAGACAGTGGGAAGCCATTCCCTTAGAGGCAATGACTTGATGACAGTGGTGGTAAGAAGACCCATTGTATTGAACTTGCAGAAACTTGTAGACTGAAATGATTGTGCCTGGGACACCAACTCCAGTTATCATAGTTTTAAGGGATAATAGAAATGATATATATATAACTAATATATTTTCAGATACTTTGCTAGATCTTCATGGTTCACATGAGTTGTTTTGTTTGGTCCTCATGGTGTTCTGGTGAGGTCTGAGGTTTTATTCTCATTTCTTTCAGTAAGGAACAAAGCTTAGAGAGTACAGAGACCATCATCTAAGGGACACAGCCAGGGAGTGGTGGCACTGGGATTTGAAGTCAGGCAGGTCTCCTGAGCCTGCTTTTCCCACCACAGCCCTTGTCGACCAGGGTTGGAAGGCAAGGATCAGGATGCCTATTCTTTAGAAGAGCTGAGTGTCAGGAACCCTCCACATCCTGTTCTGAGGTAGCCCACACAGGTGCACTGGTAAAATACCTGGAGCTCTAGGTTGCTCTATCTAAATAGGAAGGATTCTATTTTTCAAAAATCTGGGGTCTCCAGCACTGTCTGGGTCCCCAAGACTGGCTCATTATGAAAATCTGAGTCTTGGCCAGGCACAGTAGCTCATGCCTGTAATCCCAGCACTGTGGGAGGCCAAGGCAGGTGGATCACCCAAGGTCGGGAGCTTGAGACCAGCCTGACCAACATGGAGCAACCCCGTCTCTACTAAAAATACAAAATTAGACGGGCCTGGTGGCGCATGCCTGTAATCCCAGCTACTCGGGAGGCTGAGGCAGGAGAATCTCTGGAACCCGGGAGGTGGAGGTTGTGGTGAGCCAAGATCGCGCCATTGCACTCCAGCCTAGGCAACAAGAACGAAACTCCTCAAAAAAAAAAAAAAAAAAAAAAAAGAAGAGAAAAAAAAATTGAGCCTCATACCAAGGCCTAGCTGGCAGGTCCACAGAGGTGGCTGGGCTTGTTCTGTGCCAGACTTCCACGGCCAGCATTGTGGTTTGTGGTGGCAGTGTGAGCTTGGATACAGAGTTTCCAGGAAGCTCTGGGTGGGAGCCTCATGCTCTGAACCATGGTGGCCAGAGACCCTGGGGACCCCCAGGACCTCAGCTCTTCTCCCACGCTGCTTGTGCTAGGCCTTTCCTTCTGTGTCTTTCTCCATGAGACTCATGTTGTTTAGAGTTACCCAGCCCTGGGTTTCAATCCTGGCCCTGTTGCCTATCAATTGTGTGACTTTGAACACTTCCTTTGATCTCTCTGAGCCATGGTTTTCTTATCTGGATCCTTGAGCTCAGCGTCTCTCACAAGGCTATAGTAGAGTTGTCAGCCAAGGCCGCAGCCATCTCAAAGGTCAACTGGGGAAGGATCTCCTTCCAAGCTCACTTAAATGTAGGTTTCTTACAGGCTGTTAGTTGAGGACCTCAATTCCTCACCGTGCGCTGGCTGAAGGCCTCCCTCAGTTCCTCACCGCAGACGCCTTTCCTGAGCAGCTCACAATGTGGTGGCTGGTTTCATCAGAGTAGTGGCTCCCGAAAGAAGGAGGCCAGGGTGGGAGAAGGAGTCTTTTTAACCTAATTGGGAAAGTGATTTCTTACCACTTTGGCTGTGTTTGTTCGTTATAGGCAAATCATTAGGTCCAGCCCACTCTTAAGGGGATGGGATGACACAAAGGCATGAACACCAGGAGATGTGGACTCTTGGGGACCATGTTAGAAGGTTGCCTACCACAGCTTCTCTCTAGTTAGGAGTCTTTTGCCTAGGGGCATCTGGACCCCACTGTCCCTTACTTCCTCCATCATCCACTCAGGATACCAGAGTTTCCATGCCCGTTTGTCTCTTGAATATTAAGTAGGGATTGTGGGAGCTCAGCGCAGTGAGTGTCGGCCCTGCCTACACTTCCCTACCAGGAGTGCTCCTGCCCTGCTCAGGCCTGTGTGAGCTTCTGTTCTGGTCACAGCCTGTGGCAGCCAGCTCCATCCAGGTGCCTCTGTGCCTCCCAGCAGCTTCTAGTGGCTGAGTATGATAGAGAAGACAAAGTGGATGAGGCCTTCTGTCCCCAGAGTCCTCACTAAGGCACAGCAACATAAAGTTTACAAATCTCTGGTTGTTCCTTTGTGCCCAGGGTCCCAGGAGGCATTAACTTGCTGTGCTTGGTCAGCATCTTGGCCCTTGCCCATGCTGTAACCTGGAGTATGGCATCGGTGAGTGGCTCCACAGCCCCCCCTTCATCCACACACATGCCCCTTGGAGTTCCTGACTGCGGCCCAGGCGTGGAGACATCCCCTCATCCCTCAGCTGGGCTGAGCCCTGCCCCGAGTCCACACCTCGCAGTGCACCAACTGTCTATGAGCAGTCTTTCCTTGTCTCCAGTTGTCACCAACTCTGGGGGAGTCTTTCCAGAGTGTTGCTGTCATCAGGCTGCCCTTTCACCTCAGAGAGACTGGGCTTTGCTTTGTCAGCTGATTAAAATCTTGACGGCTCAGTCAGGCTTCTGTCTGAGCCTGCCTGTAATCTTCCTCGTAATTTCTGTTATCCCCTGACAGGTTTCCTTGGTGCAGATGTCCAGGCCTTCTGTGCTCTCAGCATCTCTTGCAACTCACATTCCCTCCTGCCCCACTCCCACCTGTCCTTTTCTCACCTTATGGCTCCACTTGCCTTCTCTTGGGCCGTGACCCTGCCGTGGCTGACCTGGCATGTGTTTGGGGGTACTCTGCGACATGCCTATCACTGAAGGTTGCATGTGTGAACACTCTTGTCATTGACATGCCTGATAAGCTCTTGAAGGGTAGGCAGATTCTAGTGAGAAAAGTGTATGATATTTAGTGAAGAGACCTTGGTTTGAGTCCTTGCCCCACCCTGCCTGGAGTGTGAAGCTCTGAATGCCTGAGCCTCTCCTTGCCCTGGGGGTCAGATGAAGTGATAGCCTTACTGTTCCTTGCTAATATTTCTGCTAATCTCTCAGGCAGGGTTTGTGTGTGTATGTGGTGTGTACATACATCTTGATGCTGCAGGGTCAATGTCGCTATTCCTCTTTCACAAGGAGGAAATTGAAATCCAGAGTCGTCAAAAGTATTTCCAAGGCCATACATTTGAAAAGCTGTGATTTAAAATTGGGTCCTCTGATCTTCAAAACCCACTACTCTACTGTAAGTGACAACCCTGGATCAGTAAGACAGGTTCTGTGCTTTGGGGAGTATAGAGTCTTATGGTATGGTCAGCAGACATGTTCCATAAAGGGCTAGATAGTAAACATTTAGGCTTTGCAGGCTCTGTTGCAACCATTTAACTCTGCTGTTATAGAGTGAAAGCATCCATAGACAAAGTAATATGGGGTATGTCTGTGCTTCAGTAAAAACTGGATGTGGAAAAACACGCTAACCAGCCTGGGCAACATAGTGAGACTCCATCTCTATAGAAAATAAAGAAGTTAGAGGGGAGGGGTAGCATTAAGAGAAATACCTGATATAGATGACGGGTTGATGGGTGCAGCAAACCACCATGGCATGTGTAGACCTATGTAACTAACTTGCACATTCTGCATATGTATCCCAGAACTTAAAGTATGAAAAAAAAAAAAACAGAAGAAGTTAGCCAGGTGTGCAGGTGTGGCACTTTGGGAGGCTGAGATGGGAGGATTGCTTGAGCCCAGGACTCCAAGACCAGCCTGGAAACATAGTGATACTCTGTCCCTACAAAAAAGTTTTGACAATTAGGCATGGTGGTGGTACACACCTCTAGTCTCAGCTACTTGGGGGGTGGGGGTGCTGAGGTGGGAGGATTGCTTGAGCCTGGGAGATTGAGGTTGCAATGAGCCGATTGGGTGACAAGAGTGGAGAACCTGTCTCAAAAAGAAAAATAGGCGTGGGCCCTGATTTGGCCTACAAGCCATGGTTTGCCTACACCTGGTCCCACAGTGCTTTGCCCATAGTAGATGGGTTATTGAGCAAAAGGGGCTCACTGTCCAATGTGCTAGAAGCCAATATTATGACACTGGGATTCAGGGAAAAGAAAAGCTTTATATTGAAGATTAACTCCCTAGGAGACAGGAGTCCAGCTCAAATCTGTCTCCCTGTGCTGGCTTTAAGGCAGTAATTTTTTTCCCTTTTTTTTAGGATTTGAACACAGGAGAGGCAATAATTTTATTAGAAAAATTGTAAAGGTTGGATACTGGGATTAGCAGATGATTGGTGGAAGGAAGGGGGATGTCTGGAAAGTCCTTGAGCATGCACAGTTATCTCTTCATGCCACCTCATGGGTCCCACGTGCAAATATGCAGTGGAAATTGAGGCTGCGACGTTGGCAAGCTCATTCTGCACAACCTGTCGGCCGTCTTGGTTCCAGGTTATTTCAGCCAGTTCTTTTATCTCATAAGTGGAGGGAGTATCTGGGTTTCAGCAAATCATTTATCTGCCATCCTGCAAACTCAAGAACTTCTGTTAGTCATTGGTTTCTTTAATTCTTTGGGGCACGGTTTCAGATGCCCGTTCAGTCCCTTGAGTTGGAGAATGTTTCTTCCTCCTGTGCTGAACTGCCCTTTCCACCCCTCCCTCATTTCTTCTGCAGTATGTAGGTGCCCCGGTGGCTTATGTCCAGCAGATATTTGTGAAGTCCTCAGTGTTTCCCTGGCACAAGAACCTCCTGGCAGTAGATGTATTTCGTTCACCTCTGTCCCGGGCATTCCAGCTGGTGGAGGAGATCCGGAACCACGTGCTGAGAGACAGGTACCCCTCTCAGAGTCCCTGGCCTCCCTGAATCCCATTCTGTACTAAAGGGAGCGTTACGGACCTCAGCGTTAACTCCAGTGAGCCAGTTAGCTTTGCAGAAATAGAACAAGCAAGAAGGATGGAGGGTGAGCCAGCCTTGAATTTCTCAGCGTCTTTGTGGGTCCATGGTGGCTGCATTGCCCTTGGACCTATGCCAGTGGCACACACACAGCCCTGAGTCTCATCTTTACATCTCAGTTGCAGTCAGTGTCCACTGAGATGATTCATGACCCACATGGCTTCCTGCCTATGGGTTATGGTGTTTAATGGTGGTGTCTCTGCCGATGAGAAGCAAGCTCTACCTGGAGGTACCTTCTGAAGCCCCAGCCCAGATTGTGCTCCCCTGCCTGTCAGTGGGTCTCTGGATTATGCTGGCTTGGCATACAATGTGTGTAATTGGCAAGCTGCATCACTGCCAGGTTTCAGTTAGCTAGTGGCATTGACAAATATTTTGATGAACTAAATGAAGCTCCTAATTTACCCCAGTCCCTGGTCATCCACTGAATTGGCCAAGGTGTTTTAGTGGGCAGGGTTGTGCATGCTCCCATAGTACACTTGCCTGTCCTCAGAAGGGATGGACTTTGGGGCTCCAGATGCACTTTGAAAGTCAGACATGGTTAGTTTATTGGTCACCTGGAAGTACTTTCCCCTGCTGCCCTAATCGTCAGGCTGTTTGGTGATACCAGAGCAAATACAGGGCATTGAAGAACAGACAGAAGACGTCCCCTAAGTACAACAGATCTGCCCTCTGGTGGCAGACACAGCAGGTGCCTTGTCCTGTCTCCTGCATAGCTCTGGGACCAGGAGCTTAGAGGAGTTGTGTCTGCAAGTGACCGACCTGCTGCCAGGCCTCAGGAAGCTCAGGAACCTACTCCCTGAGCATGGATGCCTGCTGCTGTCCCCTGGGAACTTCTGGCAGAATGACCGGGAACGCTTCCATGCCGATCCTGACATCATCGGGACCATCCACCAGCACGAGCCTAAAACCCTGCAGACTTCAGCCACGCTCAAAGGTAGCCCTGGCACAAGTTCCCTTCAGACATGCAGGGGTGCCCATTGGTCACTGTCTTTTTGATGGGCACTTAGGCGGATCAGAGTTTACCCCTTGTTTCCTGGGGTGGGGGTTAAAAAGGGGTCCTTGGTGGCTTTGCAGTAGCTGTGATTTCTTTGTCAGTACCTCCTGGTCTCTGCCTGCAGACTTGTTGTTTGGTGTTCCCGGGAAGTACAGTGGGGTGAGCCTCTACACCAGGAAGAGGATGGTCTCCTATACCATCACCCTGGTCTTCCAGCGCTACCATGCCAAGTAAGATTGACAGCGCCCTGGGCTCCTGACCAGTCTGCTGAGTGACGTGAGGCTTTGAGTAGTTCCTCTTCTGGTTAGAGTGTTCTCAATGCCCCCCTGGGAACTTGGAGAGTTTCCAGGCCTCCTGTTGAAATGTTTATATCCCTTAGACTAAATGATGCTGTCTGCCACATTTTAATGGGGGTGACCTGGCAGCTGATTAAGCATAGGGGACTAAGGCAGGGCTGGCAGTCTGTGTGTCCTGGTGCCTCCTCTGGTCTTTCTTGAGCCTAAGGCAGGCATCCCCAGCTGGTTACTACTGAGCCCCCTATGGCCTGAGTCCTTTCCAGTGGGGCACTGCAGGTGGCTCCCCAGCTGGCAGAGGCACTCGAGGTGCTTCTGATAGGCTCTCCTGACAATCAAGAGCGGTGTAGTAGGTCCGGAAAGGGAGATTGAGAAAGGAGTAGGAGGAGCTCCTGAGAAAACTTTGTCCCCTTTCTGATTTTTCCAGCACCCCTGGAGATTATAGAGAATCTCAGGCATCATCGGGAAGTTCCCTTCCAACACAGGGGCGGGAGGGAGGTCCTGATGGACCCTCTGTCCAGGACTGTCTTTGTCCCCAGAACCAAGAGGGACACTTCCGTCTACCCCCAACCCTGCTCTTTGACCAGGTTCCTGGGCAGCCTGCGTGCCCGCCTGATGCTTCTGCACCCCAGCCCCAACTGCAGCCTTCGGGCGGAGAGCCTGGTCCACGTGCACTTCAAGGAGGAGATTGGTGTCGCCGAGCTCATCCCCCTCGTGACCACCTATATCATCTTGTTTGCCTACATCTACTTCTCCACGCGTAGGTTCATGACAGGGAGGCCAGGGGCTTTCTCCGAGCTAAATGGGCATTTCCTTGTCACCTGGTTCCTTGCCTCTGGAGGTGGCTTCGGGTAGAGATATAGGAGCACACCTGGTGGTTGCCAGAGCTAGGGCTTCATCCCGCAGCAGGGTCTTAGGGGCTTGGGTGGGGCCAGGGCTCTTTCCACGTTCAGCCCCTTCCTGGGTTAGGGTTCCTAAAAGGTGTACTGTGTTCATGACAGTGGGAAGTGCTTGTGCCTGTCCCTTTGTTTTGGTGAAACCAGGAGCTTTCCCTTCCTCCACTGTCAAGGTACCCTACTCTAGGGAGCCCCTGTGTGCTGGGGTCTGGGGGAGGGGCCACCCTGATGTGCCCTCTGTGCCCTCCAGGCAAGATCGACATGGTCAAGTCCAAGTGGGGGCTGGCCCTGGCCGCTGTGGTCACGGTGCTCAGCTCGCTGCTCATGTCTGTGGGACTCTGCACACTCTTCGGCCTGACGCCCACCCTCAATGGCGGGTAGGTCCCCAGCAGGCTTCACTGGGCCACAGGGTGGGCCCTCCGGCCAGAGAGCCTTGCACTTCTGGGTACTTGGCCTTCCCTGGGCTGGATGTTTGCTGTGAACTCATGTCTTCACATTGTTGTTTTTGACATTTAAGAGGTACATTTTATTCCTCTTTGTCTGGCTTGTATTCATACCTGTGTGTATATAGCATACATATCTAGCTATAGTTAGTGTCCATATGTACAAACATGTATATTTATGGGCTGGGTGAGTGTGTATATTTGGGGTGTGCGTTGGTATGTGTGTGTTTATGTGTATACATGAGTATGTATTGCATGTGTGTAATTAGATATGTACATCTGTGTTTATATATTTTATATACACACCACAGCTTGATGGCTTAAGCCACTGAAGGTGTGAGACAGATAAGAGAACATTTCTTTTTTTTTTTTCATGATTAGAACATTTCAGTGCTTAATGAAACAGGTCATTTTAGAGGAAGCTCTTTGGAAGATATGAGTACACTGTAATTTGTCGCCTTTCCCACTTTCCCCTTGCCACTCCTCTCTGAATCTTAATCTGGAAGCCCTTCCCTGGGTTTGTCCTGAGGCTTTAATCTTGGCTCTGGCTAGGTCCACCTGCCTGTCTGTTAGTGGTTACTAATGGATTATGAATTGGCCTTTCCCTGACCTTGGCCCATCAGGCTGGTCATAGGAAAAGCAACGTTGTGTTTTGTTTCCTGTAACTTCCTTGTTCTTAGACACCTGCTCCCTTTACTGAGCCTGAGGGTGTTAAACACCACCATTCCCCCATACTGTCTGCCATACTCTCCACAGGGCCCTCCCTTCCTTCGGCTCCAAAGCAGAGGTTCTGCAGGGTATAACTCGGCGGGCGTACCTCATGCATAGACTTTCTCAGGGTCTGCTGCGGGGAGTGTGGGAGGGTGGGCTCAGACAGCTGGTAGAGCTTTCTGTGGGAACGGTTGCTCTTCTCCACACACAACTTCTCAACAAAGGTGAGTGGGCCTTCAGGGTGGCTTCATCTCCTTTCATTTAGCTGTGATGGGTCAGCCCAGAGTTCCTGGTGTGAGTCTTGGCAGCAATCATTATCTTAAGCCAGCGGTCTTCTTCTGGGAAGGGCCAGGAGAAGTGTGGTCTAACGGTGGCATCACACAGCCCTCCTGTGCTGGATGGCTAGAGATGGGATGGCTGCTGGCCCCTTGGCAAGGCTCTGGAGCCTGCCTGAAAGCTGAGCGCTGTGTAGATGCAGGCCTTGTTGGGTGAGGTGGACAGGGGAGGGTTTCTGCCCAGTGCTTGTGGGAGTCACTCCGCAGCCTCTGTGAGAGGCTGGAAACCCCACAGCCTTCCCAAGGGCACAAGCCTGTTGAGAACCACCAGAACACTGTCCCTTACTTTTTCCTTCTCTGTCCCCAGCGAGATTTTCCCCTACCTTGTGGTGGTTATTGGGTTAGAGAATGTGTTGGTGCTCACCAAGTCCGTGGTCTCAACCCCGGTAGACCTGGAAGTGAAGCTGCGGATTGCCCAAGGTAATGCAGTGGGAGAGTCGGCAAGGGGCTGCAGGAGGGGCTGGAGAGGGGCCTATTCCTCTTGCTGTTAACACTCTGTGAGCAAACAGGGAGCCTCTGAAATGTCCCTTGCTCTTGCCTCCAGCATAATATGCAGTGGGCCCCTGGGCCCTGGCATCTCTTGAGTGTGTGCCCTGAGGAGCCATGGGGCCACTGGACTGTACTTCGTCCTGGTTCATATATCAATAAGAAAGCAAACCACTCATGCCTGTAATCCCAGCACTTTGGGAGGCCGAGGCGAGTGGATCACGAGGTCAGGAGATCAAGGCCATCCTGGCCAACATGGTCACACCTTGTCTCTACTAAAAAATACAAAAATTAGCTGGGCTGGTGGCGCACGCCTGTAGTCCCAGCTACTCAGGAGTCTGAGGCAGGAGAATCGCTTGAACCTGGGAGGCAGAGGTTGCCGTGAGCTGAGATCGTGCCATTGCACTCCAGCCTGGCAACAGAGCGAGACTCTGTCTCAAAAAAAACCAAACAAACTAAAAAAGCAAACCAGGCCGGGCACAGTGGCTCACGCCTATAATCCCAGTACTTTGGGTGGCTGAGGCAGCTGGATCACTTGAGGCAGGTGGATCACTTGAGGCCAGGAGTTCGAGACCAGCCTGGGTAACATGGCGAAACCCCATCTCTACAAAAAATACAAAAATTAGCAGGGCATAGTGGCATGCACCTGTGGTCCCAGCTACTCAAGAGGCTAAGGTGGGAGGATTGCTTGAGCCTGGGAGGTCAAAGCTGCAGTGAGCCATGATCATGCCATTGCACTTCAGCTCTGTGGGTGGGGCTTGTGTTTGGTGGTGGCTTTCTGTCTGGGGAGTTTAGCATCTAGTATTTTCTCTTACTGTCTCACTCCAGCACACTAGGCACAGGCCCCTGTGTCTGCTGCCTTCACAGCTGCCAGAAAAGCCCCCTGTGGCCCTGCTGGTAGAAGCTGAGGATCTGGGGTTCTAGGGAAAATGAGAAGAGGGAGAGCCTAGCCTTGGAGGTCTGGTCGCTTGAGCCTCTTCCTCCTTGTCACCTGTGTCTGTGAGGAACAAGGCTGTAGGCAGGCCGTCCATTCATCCAGCAAACCTCTGTAAGCCTCTGTGATAAGCTAGGCTCTGTGCTGGATATGGAGTTAGGAAGAGATGGGGCGAAATGGTCCTTACCCAGTAGGAGCTCCAAGGCTTAGACATGCAACAGTGTGGTAGCATGGGATCGGGGCTCACCACAGGAAAGGGCTTGAGGAAGAACGCAGCCAGCTCTTCCGCCTCTCAAGTGTTTCTGCCCTGTGGCTGGTGGGCACACTGTCATACTAGCCTGTGCAGACCAGACAAGAACCACACGCGGAGGTTGGATGTGGTTGGAATGGGGCTCACTTGGCTTTCCTTGTGGATTTTCTCGTCTCCACACTCTGCTGCTTCCGTCTTCTGATGGTTATAGCTCTCCCCTGCACACTTCAAGCTGTGAACCCCCGTTTACTGTAGCAGCTGTGTGGTGGTGACAGCACCTTAGAGTCCGGGCACTGGCAGGGTCCTGAGGGTTGGGGTACTTTGGTGGAATGGCTGCGTCAGACAGCTGGCGGCCCTCCCCATGCCTCTGCCACTCCGAGGCCCATGAGGTCGTGTGAGTCATGTTGCAGACAGCAGCCATGTGCTGCCCTGTGCCCTGTTGCTGCCCTCTGCAGGCCTAAGCAGCGAGAGCTGGTCCATCATGAAGAACATGGCCACGGAGCTGGGCATCATCCTCATTGGCTACTTCACCCTAGTGCCCGCCATCCAGGTAAGGCCCCAAGGCCTGCCACCTGGATGAGCATGGAAGCAACTGCTGTGCTCCCCAGCTGTGCAGCCATGGGCAGCGTGCTCCCCTCTTCCAGCACAGGCATCCTTGCCTGGCAAACCAATCACTGCAGCACACAGATGGCTCCTGGCATGCCTGGCTCAGAATTGCTCAGCAAACCCTGGCTGGGTTCCAAGATTGAGCACCTCGCCAGGCAGGCTTTGCCCTTGACCCTGTCTTCCTACCCCTCCCTGCCTGCTTACCCTTCAGCCAAGTGGCAGGAGGAGGCTGCGAGGGCATGGCAGAAGCTGGGGACTGGCTGTGCAGTTCCAGTCACACCTGTTTCCCGTTTCTGAGGGAGAAGCACCGTGGGGTCCGTATACCCTTCCTCTGGTCTCCTCCCTTGGCCCTGACGGGTGCCGCAGTCTCCAGATGGATGGCCTTGCCTGGCCTGACCTGTGAGAGGGCCAGTTCCCATTGCCCAGAGTGACCTTGCTCTTGGCAAAGTGCCCTTGCTCAGCTGTGGGCTGTGAGCAGAGGTGGAGGTGGCTCTACATGAGCTGGAACCCCAGACTGATGCCAGCCATTCCAAGAGGAGCTGCAAGAAGGGGAAGATGCCATCTTTTCTCCACGTCCTTCCCCCAGGGCCGGCAGGCCAGTTGAGGGATGGGGTTGAGCAGAGAACAGATGGGCTGTGGGCTTTTTCTCCTGGAAGAACAGTAGTGTTTGCAGGACAAGGTACAGTCTTGGGACGTTAGAGCTGAGACACCACTGTGCCACTATCTGCACCCCATGGTCTTACCCCAGATCCGAGTAGCACTGTGGTGATGTGCTATAGAGGTCTCAACACTGACGTCTCAGAAAATTCTGTCTGCTGACAGAGCATGGGGAGCAGAGAGCTCACCCTTTTTCAGTTTTAGAGGAGAATTAATCCCTCTCTTTCTTCTCATTGCTTTGGGGCAGTTGCTGGCTGGGAACCTTTCTGAGAGCCCCTGAATCAGGCCTGGGCGCTAGCTGCGTTGCTTTTGCGTGAGCAGGGTGGGGACTTAGTGGGGCAGGACTTCTGGGGGAGCAGGCTGGTGGGGCTTAGAGATTTCCAGGTTGGATCAGGCCTTCAGTCCTCTCTAGGGGGACTGGAAGATTCAGGGAGGGTACCCTCCACTTTTAGCCCTTTCTGAAAAAAGTGTGAGGGTTTATGCTGCCCCCTGGTGGAGATGGCAGGATCTGCTGGTGGTGTGTGAGCTGAGGACCAACCAGTATCTCTTCTTCCTCTCTGCTGTGCCCTCTCTGCTGCTGCCCTGCTGGTTCTGAGGTGGCTGCAGTGCTCCTCTAGGACTGGAGAGGTGAAGTCACAGCGCCTCGCCCCCACTGTGTGCTCTGATTCCAGGAGTTCTGTCTCTTTGCCGTGGTGGGCCTGGTGTCTGACTTCTTCCTTCAGATGCTGTTTTTCACCACTGTCCTGTCCATTGACATTCGCCGGATGGAGGTAGGAGGGGCTGAGCCCTGCCCTGCCCGCCAGCTCAGCCCTGGCTGTCCTCAGGGAGCCCTGGGTGACAGGGGTATAGACCTTGGGCAGGGCAATTGTCCTGTGAGGGCAGCCTCTGGACAGTGGACTCACCCCTGACCACTGTGTCCCCAACAGCTAGCAGACTTGAACAAGCGGCTGCCGCCTGAGGCCTGCCTGCCCTCAGCCAAGCCAGTGGGGCAGCCAACACGCTACGAGCGGCAGCTGGCTGTGCGGCCGTCCACACCCCACACCATCACATTGCAGCCATCTTCCTTCCGAAACCTGCGGCTTCCCAAGAGGCTGCGTGTCGTCTACTTCCTGGCCCGCACCCGCCTGGCACAGCGCCTCATCATGGTACCTGCCACCCCCGCGTTGCCCTCTTAGTGCTGTAGGCCCCTCGTGGTGCTGCACTTGGCCTTAGAGTGGCAAGGGGTGCTCCTCAGGCCCTGGTGGTCTCTGGAAGCCTGGCTCTGGGGAGCTGCCTGTTGTGTCCTCCCTGCCCAGACCCCGGTGGCTTCTGAGGAGACAAGCCTGTCTGTGGGAGAAGCAGCTCCAGGGCTTGCAGGTACAGGAGCCATCCTCTCCCCAGAGTGGCCCAGGACAGGAGCCTGCTAGTTGAGTGCTTTGAGATGGACCCATCTGTGGCCACCACATTTCCCTGGGTTGGGTTCATCGGCCGCTGCATTTTGTGCAGACGCCGGAAAGTGCGGGGCAAAATCTGTCACCAGCCGGGCTGGGCTGGCTGTGGGGCAGCAGTGCCTCTCCCAGGGAGTTGAACTGAGATGAGAGGAAGGCTGAGGCCCCCTGGGACCAGGACCTCTGGGGGACTCTGGAGCAGATCAGGCAGCTGGCCCTGTGGCCATGCTGACCATAGGAATGGTAGCAGTTTTCTGGCATCAGCTGAGGTGGAGATTAGGGGTGGGGGCATTCTGTGTCAAACCTCAGGGTGCTTCAGTGTATTTCCAGGCCAAGAAATTCAGCCCCTAACTGTGGAAAGGGAAGCAGGCCCCTCTAGTGGCAAGTGTTGGCAGGTGTTAGCAGGAGGACTTGGAGAGGCAGGAGGAAGGGACGGAATGGGCCTGTGTCCTCTCTCCATCCCCAGGCCTGATGTCCCTGTGCTCCTTCCTCCCAGCATGAGGGCTGAAGCTGCTGGGGATTGGGGCACATTTCTCCAGGGGCCCCACTGAGTACCCCCACCCCCCTGCAGGCTGGCACTGTTGTCTGGATTGGCATCCTGGTGTACACAGACCCAGCAGGGCTGCGCACCTACCTCGCTGCCCAGGTGACGGAACAGAGCCCACTGGGTGAGGGAGCCCTGGCTCCCCTGCCTGTGCCTAGCGGCATGCTGCCTGCCAGCCACCCGGACCCTGCCTTCTCCATCTTCCCACCTGATGCCCCTAAGCTACCCGAGAACCAGACTTTGCCAGGCGAGCCACCTGAGCGTGGAGGTCCGGCAGAGGTTGTCCATGACAGCCCAGTCCCAGAGGTAACCTGGGGGCCTGAGGATGAGGAACTTTGGAGGAAATTGTCCTTCCGCCACTGGCCGACACTCTTCAGCTATTACAACATCACGCTGGCCAAGAGGTGAGCTGGGCCGTGCCAGGTGCTACCTCCTCACTCAGTGGTGTCAGCCCACCATCCCCATTCCCTGATGCAGGCGACCCACAGGTTTGAATTCTGCTAATAATTAAACAATTCATAAGGTTGTGAGGTGGGAACTGGTGTTCTAGGCAGCCATAACCTGAGAGGGTCCCAGGTTGCTCTGAGGAGTCACCGGTTACTGCCAGCCCTTGGCAGAATGAGACCCACCCATCTGTGCCAGGAGTAGGGAGGGAGATAGCCCACATGGCCACAAGGGCTGCTTGGGTGCTGGTATCTGGGACAGCAAGGTTGGCTGCTAAGCTGGGCTGGGGAAGGACCTCTCTCCCCAACCCCCATGCTGGGAGAGTCTGGCTATTGGAGCTGAGCCCTGCCTGGGGAGGAGGGAGGATACTGGCTGGCGGTGGCAGCAGGAGGAAGCTCTGGGAGGTCTCCCGCTGAGGCTGCCCACTGTCCGGACCCAGGTATATCAGCCTGCTGCCCGTCATCCCAGTCACGCTCCGCCTGAACCCGAGGGAGGCCCTGGAGGGCCGGCACCCTCAGGACGGCCGTAGTGTCTGGCCCCCGCCGGGGCCTGTGCCGGCTGGGCACTGGGAGACGGGACCCAATGGCCCAGGCGGGGTGCAGGCCCACGGAGACGTCACGCTGTACAAGTAAGGCCACTGGGTGGGGTGGGGTGGTGTGGAGTGAAGGGAGGGGGACAGATAGGGAAGAGCAGGGGAGAGGGAGGGGGAGGGGACAGGCTTTGGGGGTGCATCTCGCAATAGTCCGCCCGTGCAGGGTGGCGGCGCTGGGCCTGGCTGCGGGCATCGTGCTGGTGCTGCTGCTGCTTTGCCTCTACCGCGTGCTGTGCCCGCGCAACTACGGGCAGCCGGGCGGTGGGCCAGGGCGGCGGAGGCGCGGGGAGCTGCCCTGCGACGACTACGGCTACGCACCACCCGAGACGGAGATCGTTCCGCTGGTGCTGCGCGGCCACCTCATGGTGAGCGGGGGCGCAGGCCGGGAAGGGGAGGGCCGAGCCCTGGACAGCACCAACGCCGCATGCTCCCACAGGACATCGAGTGCCTGGCCAGCGACGGCATGCTGCTGGTGAGCTGTTGCCTGGCGGGCCACGTCTGTGTGTGGGACGCGCAGACCGGGGATTGCCTCACGCGCATCCCGCGCCCAGGGTAGGTGCGGCTGCCCTCTCCTTCTCCGTGCCCCCCAACCTTCTCCATGCCCCCCCAACCCTCTCCGTGCCCCCCCAACCCTCTCCGTGCGCCCAACCCTCTCCGTGCCCCCAACCCTCTCCTCCGTGCCCCCCAAACCCTCCCTGCCCCCCAAACCCTCTCCTCCGTGCCCCCCAAACCCTCTCCTCCGTGACCCCCAAACCCTCTTCTCCGTGCCCCCCCAAACGCCCTCTTCTTCCATGCCCCCCCAAACCTCTCCCCCTCCATGCCCCCCAAACCCTCTCACCCCACCGTTGCCATGTATCCCCCCTCCTTTCTCTTTCCCACGTATCCCCCAACCCCTCCAGGTACCCTCCCATCCCCTCCCACCCCCCAACCCCCTCTCGCCCCCCTTCTCAGCCCCCCCCTCAGCCCCCCCTCTCAGCCCCCCACCCACTCTCATTCCGCCCTCCCGGCCCCCAGCAGGCAGCGCCGGGACAGTGGCGTGGGCAGCGGGCTTGAGGCTCAGGAGAGCTGGGAACGACTTTCAGATGGTGGGAAGGCTGGCCCAGAGGAGCCTGGGGACAGCCCTCCCCTGAGACACCACCCCCGGGGCCCTCTGCCGCCTTCCCTCTTCGGGGACCAGCCCGACCTCACCTGCTTAATCGACACCAACTTTTCGGCACAGCCGCGGCCCTCAGAGCCCACTCAGCCCGAGCCCCGGCACCGGGCGATCTGTGGCCGCACTCGGGACTCCCCGGGCTATGACTTCAGCCGCCTGGTGCAGCGGGTGTACCAGGAGGAGGGGCTGGCGGCCGTCTGCACGCCAGCCCTGCGCCCACCCTCGCCTGGGCCGGTGCTGCCCCAGGCCCCTGAGGACGAGGGTGGCTCCCCCGAGAAGGGCTCCCCTTCCCTCGCCTGGGCCCCCAGCGCGGAGGGTTCCATCTGGAGCTTGGAGCTGCAGGGCGGTCTCATCGTGGTGGGGCGGAGCAGCGGCCGGCTGGAGGTGGGCAGAGGGGCTGGAGGTGGGCCGAGGGACTGTCCGCCCCGGGGATTGCGGGCCTTCCCAGCGCGCAGGTGCTCACCGCCTCTGGACTCGCAGGTGTGGGACGCCATTGAAGGGGTGCTGTGCTGTAGCAGCGAGGAGGTCTCCTCAGGCATCACCGCTCTGGTCTTCCTGGACAAAAGGTGAGCTGGCCTGCCTCAGCCCCAGATGTCCCCAGCCTTTGGTGGCCAGGCCATACTCTCTGAGTCTTGAGTCCTGGCTCCCTTCCACTGTTGTATTAACTCAATTGACCTTCTTGGTGTCCAGCCCCACACCTGTGAGCAGAGGGCAGTCCACTTAAAGTATTAGGGGTGTGAAGTGCTGGGAATAGGACCTGGCACACGGTGAGCTCCCAGGGTCTTGAGCACTGTGACGGTGGAGAGTGAGACACTCCTGTCCTTTCTCGCCCTTCTCAGTGAAGCCAGTTTCTCTGTAAGCTTGTCAATATTGAGCCTTTGGGGTATCTTGGTTGCATTTTTAGTTATGGAAAAGGCGCTTGCAGCACTCTTTCTTGGCAGCTGGGGGCTGTTCTCTGTTCTCTGCTCTCTCCCTGCTCCTGCTGTGCTTGCCCTACTCAGCAAGCTGCTGACTGTGGGCATCCCCTGGGCTCCGTCCACACACACACTCCCTTGGGAGTCTCAGCCACCCGGGCTGGCTCCCACCTCTGAGCTGGTGAACCTGGGTCTCCACCCATGGCCAGGTGCCTTCTGCCAAACATCTTCCCCTGCCTGCCCCACACTAGCTCCTCCTTCAAGGCCCCTTGACTGTTGGTGGCAGCACCATCTAAGCTAGAGCTGGAACCTCTGTTTTTCCTTGGGGAGGGGGGTGTCCCTTGACCTTAGTGTTGTTGATTTCTGCCAGTGGCTGCTGCCGCCATTCCTGTCACCTCAGGTTCTACACAGGCCTCGGGCAACATCCTCCCCTCCAGCCTGCCAAGTTCACCAGGTTCTTCCATCTCCTTGGAAATGTTCCTTTGCTGCCTGTTTTAGCTTTAAGAAAAGCCCCAATGTCTCAGCCTGACCCTCAGGGTTCCTGGTGACTGTAGTTTCTCCTTGTCACTCACTTCCAGGCATACACTGTGGCTTGCCCAGGTCTGGTGTGGGCCCTTCAAATTCATGGGCAGAGGTTGTAGACCTCCATTGCCTTTTGCTGCCAAAAGATTTTGAACCCCATGTGCTTTAAGGCTTTGGGGTTACTGGGCAAATTTACCCATCCCTGCCTGTCAGACTGTACCTGCGAATTGTGCGGAGCAAAGAAAATCCTTGTTTCTTTGTGGAAAAAGGTATTGGTGTGGACTGTGCTTGGGTTGAAGCTGCTTCTGTGTAATGGAGAAGGCAGGCTACCCCAGCGCCCACCACAGCCCACCCTGCCTCCTGTTTCCCCTCAGCAGCCTTCCCTTCAGCTCCGGGCTACATGGAGCCCTCCACTTGTTTTTGTGTTTTAATTTACAAGCTTGCATGATGTTCACCAGGTACTTAGACATGTCAGCTCATTAGATTCTCATGACCATCCTGTGAGGTGGGTACTCTTATCCCCATTTTACAGATGAAGAAACTGGGGCACAAGGAGGTTAATATTTGGAGTTGCCCTCTGGCTCCAGCATCGGTTCTGGCACCATGTGCTTGCTTCTTGGCCATGTCTCTCCTGTCCCTTCTTGAACTGGCTCTATCTCTCTCTTGTGCCCACATGCTGAGCCCCAGGGCTGGGGCTCTGAGGAAGAGGCCCCTGGCAGCTGTTCTTCTCTTCCAGGATTGTGGCTGCGAGGCTCAACGGTTCCCTTGATTTCTTCTCCTTGGAGACCCACACTGCCCTCAGCCCCCTGCAGTTTAGAGGTCGGAGGGCCTGGGCGGGCAGGTGTTCGCACCTGTTGGGATGTGCAGGGGCCATCTGCCTGTTGCCTTCTCAGAGATCCTTCACTTGGCCGTTTGTCCTCAGGTACCTCAGGGCGGGGCAGTTCCCCTGCCTCTCCGATGTACAGCAGCAGCGACACGGTGGCCTGTCACCTGACCCACACAGTGCCCTGTGCACACCAAAAACCCATCACAGCCTTGAAAGCTGCTGCCGGGCGCTTGGTGACTGGGAGCCAAGACCACACACTGAGAGTGAGTATTGTCTCTTCTCTTGGGTGCTGGAGTGGCCTGGCACAGGGGGTGGGAGCCTGGGGCATTCGCCAGGGAGAGGCTGGAGGAGTCCTGGTGAAGGATGGAGGGCATTTCCCGGCCAAAGCATGACTTGGAAAATCCCAGAGGCCAGAACCTGAGGCCCATCCCTGTCCCAGGTGTTCCGTCTGGAGGACTCGTGCTGCCTCTTCACCCTGCAGGGCCACTCAGGGGCCATCACGACCGTGTACATCGACCAGGTGAGGGGCCCGCAGGGGGCTGTGGGTAGGATAGGGGAGTACAGAGCCAGGCCTGTGGTCTATGTTTGCTGACTCCTGGGAGCTGGGTCCCAGGGGCCTTGCGGGAAGCAAGGTAAGGGTCCCACCCACCGGGGCACAGGGACACCATAGCTGACAGAGGTACTCCACCACGGTGACCCTGCTCCCCTGGCCTGTTTCCCCAGACCATGGTATTGGCTAGTGGAGGACAAGATGGGGCCATCTGCCTGTGGGATGTACTGACTGGTAGCCGGGTCAGCCACATGTTTGCTCACCGTGGGGATGTCACCTCCCTGACCTGTACCACCTCCTGCGTCATCAGCAGTGGCCTGGATGATGTCATCAGCATCTGGGACCGCAGCACGGGCATCAAGTTCTACTCCATTCAGCAGGTAGAGGGGGCGGGGTCATAGGATTTTTGGCATTTTAGGGAAGGACTCAGGAATGAGCTTGTCATGTCCTTGCCTCTAGGACCTTGGCTGTGGTGCAAGCTTAGGTGTCATCTCAGACAACCTGCTGGTGACCGGCGGCCAGGGCTGTGTCTCCTTTTGGGACCTAAACTACGGGGACCTGTTACAGACAGTCTACCTGGGGAAGAACAGTGAGGCCCAGCCTGCCCGCCAGATCCTGGTGCTGGACAATGCTGCCATTGTCTGCAACTTCGGTAGTGAGCTCAGCCTGGTGTATGTGCCCTCCGTGCTGGAGAAGCTAGACTAAGCGCGGGGCCTCCCTGCCAGGCAGGGGGCCGGGGTGCTGTGTGGGGGCCAAAGCACTGGACCTGGACTTGGGGGAAGGAGCTGAGTATCTTCCAGCTGCTGCCTCCTAACAACTGTAATATTAAACTTTTTAAAAAAAACCACATCTGTAAGGGACTTTGGGAGCTACTTGTGTCTCTTGGAATTGTGCACACTCCCTGCCTGGACCCTCCACAGAGCTGCTGAGGAAACGTATAGCATGCAAGGGGTGGATGAGCAAGCCAGAGCTGCGGGGCCCTTAAACAACAACAAACTAACTAACTAAAACTGTCCTGGTGGTGTGGCAGTCTGGTACCATCCTGTCATTCATGAAAGGTGCTGAGTGAGTTCCTTGTTGTGCTACTGGAGCTGAGGCGGTGATGGGCAGACTCAGACACGGTGTACAGAACAGGGTGGTTGGTTTATTATTTATTTCAGTAGCAAAGAAAGAGCTGAAAAATGTCAGGTCCCATAAAGGGGCAGAACCTGACCCAGAGCCTGCAGTGCATCATCATCTCCACCCCACAGGGGTACGGGCTGGGCCAGGCAGGGCTGAAGGCGGCAGGAATGGGAGTAAGAGACTGTGCCCACTGAGAGGCTCTGCTGGGTGTGGGTGGGTGGGCATGAGAGAGATGTAGTGTAAGGACCAGGTAGGGGAAATCTGGTCAGGTCTTGTTGAGTGTCCAAAGTGGATCCAGAAGGCTGAGGGGGTCGTCAGAGGGCCGGGTGGCCCGAAGCCCCTGCCCATTATGGGCCTGCAGAAAGTTCTGCTTGCTCATCCGCTGCTTGCCTCGCAGGGAGCTGTCCAGGGAGAAGGCCTCTGGGGTCAAGGAGGCCAGCAGCTCCAGGGAGGAGGACGGGGGCCCTGAGCTGGGGGCCACAGGCACTGGCGGCTCCTCCTCAGGCTGGGGAGCCTCAGGCAGGGGGGAGGAAAGCGGGGGAGGGGAGGAAGATGATGGGATTGGGGTAGACTCTGGGAGGCTGGCTGGCGGCAGGCATGGGGGCTCTGCAGGGCCTGGCAAGCTGGCAGCCAGGGACTCCAACCCCCCAGGAGGCCGGATGCTGAGCTTGGCAATGGTGGCCTGGATGGAGCTGATGGGCACGTCCCCACCAAGGACCAGGTCCTGGGAGTCCTGAGGAAGGTGGTTCTGAGAAGACAGAGTGGGTGAGGAGAGGGAGTCCCAAGGTTGTGTCCATCCCAGCAGCCTCCAGGGAACCTTCCTCACCTTCTGGCTGATGCTTGTGCTGGCCAAGGGTTTGCATGGAGGGGGCACACCGTGGCGCTGCAGGACCTGCTCCACGTGTCTCGCCACTGCCTCATAGCAGAACCGGAGGTGCAGCTGCACAGGTGCATTTGGCTGGGTCAGCTGGGCAGGGGCCATCACCCCGCAACAGAAGGCCCATCCCAGCCCACCTGCCCAGATCCTTACCTTCTCCTGCAGCATGTGCTTCCTCTGCTGCCGCATGCGCCGCACCAGCTGAGGCAGCTCGGGGATCCCGTTCCCAGCCTCCACCTCCTGCACGGCCGCATAGAGCAGTGCGAAGGCTCCCGTGCGGCCCACGCCAGAGCTGTGCCAAGAGGGAGTATGAGGCCAGGCCAAGAGCCTGAGGAGGAGGAGGAACCCTCAGGCCCACCCTCTACCTGCAGTGCACGATGATGGGTGTGTGCAGCGGCCGCTGATGCAGGTAATGTGCGTGCACCTCCTGGATGAAGCGCAGCAAGTTGCTGGGGCTGTCGGGCAGGCCTCTGTGGGACAGGATGGGGCAGGGAAGGGCCTATGAGCCAGGCCTAATCTGAGGCCTGTACCCCTCCCAGTACCAAGGACTGGATAGCCCCCCCCAGACACCCAACCACCATCCAGAGCAGTGGACGCACAACTCAGGCCAAGTGGGGAAGTGGAGGTGCACAAGAGAGCGCTTGAGGCTCTGGTCTCGAAACTGCAGGCTCAGTACGCGCTCCACATGGGTTTCAGTGCTGCGGACGCTGCTCAGTGCCAGGCTCAGGGCACCGTGTACCATGGGCTGGCCCCTCTCGGTGGGGAAGTAGCGTGCCACTTTTTGCTGAGAGACAAGACAGGCCAAGACAGGGCTGGTTTTCCAGGGTCCCCTGTCCTGCCACCCCACACTGCCTTCATGGGCACCCACCCCACTCCTCTCACCTTCTCCATCTCAGCCTCAGAAACCAGCATGACAATGACCGACACTTTCTGCTCATGGACCATGAGCCAGAAGTCAGCAGCTGTGCCCGGCAGTGGGGCCTGGGTGGCCACTAAGGGGGGGCAGTATGGCGAGAGCCCCTCCACGCAGCTGGCATTGATGTAGTCATCCTTGCCTGAGCGCAGCACCACACGGTTACTGTCATAGGGCATGACATCCTGGTGCCGGTTCTTCAGTGAGTAGCAGCGGGCGATGGCAATGGAACGGCCTCGGGCATCATGTTCCTGCGCATCTTGTAGCTCCCGCCAGACGGTGTCCAGAGCCCCCATGTCCCCCAGCTGGCCCCGAAAGGCCTCTAGCTCCTGCTGCAACTGCTGCAGCCTCTCAGGATGCTCATAGGGGTCCCGCTCAATCAACCGCAGGGCCTGCGGCCTACGGCCCTCAGCTGCATCCACCTTGGTGGGTTGCAACAGGGGCTGCCCACCCCCAGGAGGCTGAGTGCCGCCATGCTGGCTCTCCGGGCTGGAGGAGAGCAGGTCCGCAGCTGCGGCGCCTCGGCGCAGGCAAGGGGGTGGCTCTGCGGCTGGGGGCCGAGGGTGTACTGGGCCAGGCCCCGGAGATGGGGCAGGTGAAGGCACCAGGTGGGGACTAGGGGTGGGCTGGCCAGCAGGCGGGGGCCCTCGGATGGTAAGAGGGGCTGCCTGGGGGCCCATGGGTCTGGTAGAAGGGGCAGGACCATAGGCCAGCGGGGGATGGGGAGGCCGAGGGGGCCCAGGGCTAGGGAAAGGCAGAGCCCCCGAGTGGGGTGGCAGAGGGTCTTGAGCAGGACCTGGGTAGAGCTGGGTGTGCAGGGGGGGTGGCGGCTGCCCCAGGACCCCAGGCTGAGGGGCATAGGTGTAGGGGGATTGTGGGGGTAGGAGTCCTGGGGCCTGGGGTGGGAAGAGGTGTGGATGCTGGAGTGGAAGGGGCTGCTGTGGGGGCTGAGGCCCAAACGCTTGTGAAGGATGGGGCTGGGGCTGGGGCTGGGGCTGGGACTGGGGCCGGGGCCCAATCCGCGGGGCTGGAAAACCTGTGGGGATCCCAGGAGAGAAGTGGTGCTGGGCTGGGATGGGTTGCTTGGCTCCTACGGGGTAGGTGTAAGGCGTGGGCAGTGGCTGTGGTGGGGGCACCGGGAAGCAGGGCTGGGGAGAAGCAGGGGTGGGGTTTGGCCGTGGGGCCATGTGGCTGGAGATGGGTGCTTGGATGCTGTCTACTGTGGTGGTGGCTGGCCGAACCCCCATGGCCAACTCAGGGCCTGAGAATTGAGGAGGTGGGGCCGAGGGTAGACCTGCAACTGGTGGGGCTGGCCCTACCCCCCCATAGGGACTGCTCACCATGCCATGCTGGGGGGAGGATCGGGGCACAAGGCCCAGCTCTGGGGTGTAGGCAGGGGCTGGGTAGAGGGCAGGCCCAGGTGCCACGGGCATTGCAGAGGGCCCTGGGGCCCTGGGCTGTATCAGCTGCGTGGGGCCCGAGTAGGTACCAGGGGGCATTGGGCCTGAGAGGTAGTGGGGTCCTGGGCCTGTGGAGCTGGGGAAGGGGCTGGGAGGAAAGTGGAGTGGGGTGGCAGTTCCCAGGAAGGTGTCGGGCGGTCGTGGGGCAGCCACCATGTCAGGGGGCAGGCTGCGCAGCTCCTCAGGAGGGTCTCCTGCCTCCACTGCCTCACTCTCCTCCCTTCGGGGTAGCAGCGGCTTTGGGGCCGTGGGCCGTGGCGGTGGCTTCTTCTTCAGCTCCCTGCGGGACAGGCCCCCATCAGCCCAGCCTGTCTGGGCCCGAGCCGCACCATAGCCCCAGGGTCCCACCCACCTGTCCAGGAGCTGCTGGCGGGCAGCTTCTCGGGCCTGGCAGGTGGACTGTGTGCGTTCCAGCAGAGCGGCCACCTTGCTCTCCAGGTCTGCATAGAAGTCCCTGCCCTCCTGCGACTTCTTCATCAGGTCCTCATAGGCTTCATACGAGGCCACCAGGGTCTGCAGTGTGGAGTTCCACCTGGTGAGCAGAAGGGCCAGCACCAGGTGAGCCACAGGGGTGGACTCCAGGCGGCTCTGGGCAAGAGCGGAGGGCCGGGCACTGACTTTTGGTCCAGGTCACTGAGCACCCGCCGCACGGCCGCGTACTGCACATTGGCTTCTGTTAGCGCGCGGAGGACGCGGTCCTGGGCTGCCAAGTTCTGTTCCAGGTACACCTTCAGCTGATCATACTTCTTCAGCTGCTCCTCAAATAGCTTCTGAGGGAGGGGTGGGGGTGACACTCAGGGCCTCAACTCCTAAGGGTGGAGCCCAAAGCCAGAGCCCCTCCACCCCACTCACCCAGCCCACCTTCATCTCCGAGTGGTCTGTGGTGACCAGCGAGGCAGTGATGTCATCCTTCTGGATAAGCTCACGCAGCTGCTGCTCCAGGGACACACGCTGGTCCCGCATCTCTTGCACCTTGGCCAGGATGCGCTTTAGGTTCTGCAGCACGGCCTTGTCCTCTGTGGGCAGCAGCGGTCAGTGAGGCCACAGAAACCCCCAGCTCGAGTCTCCCCATGGGGTTGGGCGAGGCTCACCTGGGGTGAGGGCCGGTGTGGGCAGGGCAGCCCGGACCTGGTCCAGTGGCCCACTGAGGAGGCGCAGGTTGCCGACATGCACGTTCATGGCACGGTGCAGCTCGCTGTTGGTGAAGGAGGCCTTCTCATGGACTTCCATGTACTTGGCCCATTCTCGCCTCACCTCGGCCAATTCAGCCTTGGAGGTGGCGGCGATGGCCCCAGCCTGGCCCACTGCCTCCTGGAACTTCTGCTCTAGCAGCTCATCCTCCTCCAGCAGGTCTCTGATGTCCTTCAGGGAGGCCTCCACATCCGTGAACACGCCCGACAGCACTGAGGGGGTGGATTATAGACGCCCCCTGAGGCAGGCCAACCGGGCACCCAGAGGCCCCTTCCCCGAGAGACAGAACCACCCCTCAGGTCAGGCTTGAGTGTGGCCCAGCGCACACTGAGCTCCACAGATGCAGGTGCACAGGGTACGCTGATCCAGAGGAGTGGACGTGGATGCCTGAGCCAGGGCCTAGAAGGGTGCAGCCTCCATTCTCAGTGACCTGGGACACGGAGGAGGCCACAGTAGATGACCTCCATCTGCTTGCTCTGCCCCTCACTCACCTTGCATGGATTGGACGAGGTTCTTGACAGTGTCAGGCCGGACACTGAGGGCCGCACACTTCTCCATGAGCTGGGGTGGGATGTGACTGTAGGCATCAAGGTTGTCCACGGTCTCGGGATCCAACTGCATTGAGTCCATGAACTGGCTGTTGGGGGGCAACAGGGCCAGGTGGCTGCTGACCCAACTCTGACCACGTCAAAGGACCTGCTAGGGCGAGCCTCACCACTGAATCTGCAGTCTCAGTATAGAGCAAATCGGACCTTGGACCCCTACTACCAGGTCTGGCCTGGACCCACAGAACATGCCCAGGGCACTGCTAGAAACAGTGGGACAGAAGGTACCTCCTCCTCCCAAGACATGACTCCTGCCTTCCACACTAGCCCCGTCACCCTGGGCAGGAAGGCAGCGTCGGGAAACCTGTTCGGAACAGACATTTCATTCCTCTCCCAG
This sequence comes from Cacajao melanocephalus, assembly GCA_963573385.1. Lineage (NCBI taxonomy): Eukaryota > Metazoa > Chordata > Mammalia > Primates > Pitheciidae > Cacajao > Cacajao melanocephalus. The sequence continues at coordinate 19,920 of CAUYLG010061060.1, read as the reverse complement.
CACAGGCGGCCCTGGGGCTCCCAGACGCCTGGGAAGTGCCGCCTGCCTCTGCCTCCTGGCCCGAGTCCCACACTCACTCCAGGACCTCATTCTTGTCCTCAATCTTGGCCATCATCTCCCGAAGCAGCTTGGCCTTCTCCTCGCTGCAGAAGCAACAGAGCATTTGCTGGAGACCCACATATTGGGACACCCCACCTCCCTCTGTACCTCCCTCTGTGCCACCCTCCACCCACCTGTACAGTGACGAGGCCTCGTGGGCAGCCATGGGTACCAGTTTGGCAAAGATGTCAGGGCCTGTAACAGCTGGATCTGTGGGGTTCACTGGCAAGGGCTTCACCAAGGGGGCTCCTGAGGGCGTGGGAATTGTGGGGATCAGGCCCACGAAGAGTCCTGGAGGCAGCCTCCTGTGTCCTGTCCCCATCCCAGCGTCACTCCTGCCCCCACCTCTTGGCTCCCCGACCTTTTACAGGCTGAAGAGTGTCCAATGCTGGGACAGCCTCGTGGTAGATGAAGTCATTGTCCTTCTTGGCCGAATTGTACCTGGGGGTCAGGAGTGGGGGGAGTGGGCAGTCATGGGGTGTCAGCAGGAATCCAGGACCTACTTCCCATGTGGGACACTGCTCTCCAGCACTGGAGGCTTCCTCCCAAAGATGCCAGCAGAGGCACAAGACCCTTTTAAAAAAGAGGAAACCAGGACCACTCCCACAGACTCACTTTCCCCCAATGACATCCATAGTGAAGCGAAGCGCGTCCTGTACAGTGTCAGGCTGGCCCTGTGGGGTTAGGTACATGGGTGGGGCCTCAGCACCAACCAAGGCTGGCACCAGGACACCCCCTGAGTCCCACCAGGCTTGCTCCTATACCCTCAAGGAGGGGCAGCCACGACCTCCTCAGCTTTACCTTGGCCAACTTGATGGCTTCATTGAGCTTGTCCAGGGCGCTCTGGAAGTACGCAACCTGTAGAGGATGGCAGGAAAGCCTGCTCTGTCCTCCTCTGCTTGGACCCCTACTCCTCCTGCCTCCCACCCGGCCCTATGAAGCAACATATCAGATGATAGGCAGCACCTCAGCCAACATCAGCAAGGTGGCGGCACCACACCCTGCCCCAGCCACCTGCTCTGCGGGGAACCTGCCCTACCTCCTCAGACCCTGAGGGACGAGGGCTGCACAGATGGGACAACACTTAAGACACCAGGCCTGCAGCAGGGTGGTGGCCAAGGTGAGACAGAGAAGGCCACCCCCTGGTGTGTAAGGAGTGGGAGCACAGCTAGCATCTCACTGAAGGCTGCTACTGGTCCCCAGTCCCCTCCTTGCTGCAGCTCACTCACCCGCTCCCCGAACTTCTGCTGCTCCTCAGCCTGCTTTCCCATGTGCAGCTGGGAAAGAAGAAGAGACATCATGACTTGCTTCCTGAGCTGTGGCCACTCAGACCTGCCCTGTCCTGCCCTGCCCTGACCTGCCCACCCGGCCCTGGGCCCTCACATGAGCCACAGCTGCAAAGTAGTAGATCTTCATTTGCACGAGCTTCTTCCAGTCCTTCTGGATCCGGCCCAGCAGTGAGGCGGTGTCAGGGTTCTCCAAGGCCCGGCATGCCTCCTTATAGTAATCTACCACCTGGGAACCGAGTGGGGCCCAGTCAGTGGGGGATCAGCAGTAAAGCAAAGGCCTCCCCTCCCAGCCCCATCCCTACCTGTGCACTGATGCGGGCTACCAGAAAGCTCTTTCTGTTGTCCAACATTGACTTCTCCAGGAGGCACTCCTGAGCCTGGCCCTGGGGTGACATGTGAGGTTCACTCACCCGAAGTCCCCCCCTTCCCCTTCCCAGTGGGGCAGACCGAGGGATCCTTCTTTGCTGCCCTCTCCTCCGGCTGCCCCTACTCCAAGCAGCACCACCATGCTCCTGATTGACCAAAGCCAAGGCCCCCTGCTTGGCCCTCACTGCCATCAGCACATGGCCTGGTCCAGGATCGAGGCCCAACTGCCCCTCCCTGGCCATCCCCTTCCCTCGATTCAACTCCACTCCATCCAGGGCGCCTCCTCACCAGCATGAGGTTGACGTTGAGAGTAAGGATCTGGCGGCTCATGTCAACACTGTAGGCTTGAGGGAAGTGCTCCCGCAGGTAGGCGAAGGCGCCGGCTGCGCACTGGAAGTGGGTACAGGAGACCTTCATGCCCTGGGATGGGTAGGGAGGATGGCCTGTGTCCACTCCACGGGCAGGATTCATCCACACTCAGGAGGCTGCCCCTCCCTGGTATGTCCACCTGTCCCATTACCGTCCCTCTCCTCACCTCCTCAGACACCCGCTTGTCCATGGCCCCCAGCATGGAGTGCAGCGCTCCTGGGGAGGGAGAGGACACAGTGTTAGGGGCTGCTCACACCCATGTAAAGGTGAGGCAGAGGGGGCCCTGTTGTCATCCACAATCGGGAAAACAGGGCTCTGAGAACCAGGGCAGTGAGTCCAAGGACACCAAAGCTGGAGGGAACAGGGAAACTCAGAAGTCCTGCCCAGCCCTCAGTCTCCTTCCTGCTCTGCATTTGGCAGAGGATGGAAGGGCACTCCTGTCCGAGGGGTCCAATCCTGAAGCTTCAGGGATGTTTGCACAGAACTCTGGGGCTCCCTCAAGGCTTCTCCCTTGAGCCAGGCTAAGGCTGACTAGCAGGGCAAGTTGAGGCCAGCCTTGCTCTCTTCCTGCCTGAAGCAGCCCAAAACCACAAGCGGGGAGGGGCTGTCCAGTCAAAGAAGAAAGGCCATCTCTCCCAGCCAGAGCACACAGTGGCAACTCTGTGTGGCAGCCAGCTCAGTAGAGCCTCATCCTAGCACAGAGGCTCCCCATAGGCCCAGCCTAGAAAATGGTGGAGGAGCTGGCAGGGCTGTGAGGAAGGCAACTGAGGGGCAGGAATCCTGGAGTCCTCCCTTTATCAGCCCACTGCCTTCGTGGCCATCTGAAGAGCTGAGAGCTGGGTTGGCAGGACCAGGGAGTAGGGCCATGGGGAAGGGATCAGGCAGCTCACCAAGGTTGTAGAGAATACAGGCCTGCTCATACTTGATGTCTTCATGGGCCACAGACTTGCCTGAGAAGATCTCCGTCCTGCAGACATAGCACCCCAGTCACCTTGAGTGTAGGAGCTGGCCAGGGCCCTGAGATTAGGTAAGGGGACTAGCCACCCCAGTGTGGGGTTGTGGGGAAGTCTGGGGAGACCATATGAGGCCATTCCCCATCCTATGCAGCAAGGAGAAGGGGAAAGGGAGGGGAGGCGCACCCCCACCACCCAGACTCCCCCTGGGATCCTCCAGCCCTGCCTGAGGCTCTCACCAGGTGACAGGGACAGCGGCCTCCTGGCCCGAGCCCATGGGGACCCGACTCTGCAGGTAGTGAAGCTGGCCGAGGTACTTTCGGAGGACACTACAGCCCTCAAAGTCCCGTGGGACACGGACAGCATTCTGGGGGGCAGGATGGGAGAAGCAGGCCTGTTGTCATATGGGGCAGTGGACAGGCAGGCCAGCTCACCCACAGATGCCAGGAAACAACGCATCAGAGATAGCCGACTGCACACGCCAAGGGATTCCAAAAAGTCCATGGCTACACCTCTGGTCATTCAACAAACCATTCCACAAGCCAGGGCTGGCAGCTGGCACCCTGAATCCATCCCACGTATCTTTTTTTTTTTTTTTTTTAGACGGAGTCTCACTCTGTCACCCAGGCTGGAATGCAGTGTTCACTGCAAGCTCCCAGGTTCAAGCAATTCCCCTGCCTTAGCCTCCCAATTAGCTGAAACTACAGGCACATGCCTGGCTAATTTTTGTATTTTAGTAGAGATGGGGTTTCACCATCTTGGCCAGGCTGGTCTTGGGTAATCCACCCACCTCAGCCTCCCAAAGTGCTGGGATTATAGGTGTGAGCCACCGCGCCTAGCCCATCTCAAATACCTGAAAAGCCGTCTGCAACATGTTTTGAATTTTTACTGCACTTTATTTTTGGCCCACAGTTCTTTGTTTTTAATAGAGACAGGGTTTTGCCATGTTGCCCAGGCTGTTCACAAAGTTCCGGGCTCAAGCAGTCAGCCTGCCTCAGTCTCTCAAAGTGCTGGGATTACGGGCATAGGCCACCACCTAGCCTGTTTTGTTTTTTGCTTTTAGTGGAGATGGGGTCTCAACTACGTTGCCCAAGCTAGTCTCCAACTCCATCCTCCCACCTCCACCTCCCAAAGTGCTGGGATTAAAGGTGTGAGCTGCCACACTCAGCATGACCCACAGTTCTGTATCTGAAAGTTTACCGTAATAGACATCCAGGAAAGCAAATGCTTAGATGTGAATGAAAGCATATTTATCACAGCATTATTACCAGAGTCAAAAATGGGACTCCAGGTCAGGTGCAGTGGCTCATGCATGTGGTCCCAGCATTTCGGGAGGCCAAGGTGGGAGGATCCCTTGAGGCTAGGAGTTAGATACCAGTTGGGGCAATGTAGCAAGACCCTGTCTCAACAAAAAAGAATTTTAAAAATTATCGAGGCATAATGGTGCATGTCTTTGGTCCCAGCTCCTTGGGAGGCTGAGGGGGAAGATAGGTTGAGCCTAGGAGGTTAAGGGTACAGTAAGCTATGGTTGTGCCTCTGTTTTCCAGTCTGGGTGACGGAGCAAGACCTTGTCTCAAAAAACAAAAAGCAAAACTGGATACCCACCAAAATTCCCATTAAAGAGGATTGTTTTAAATAATGTCAAGGCACCCTCACAAGAGAATACTCTGCAGCCATGAAAACTAAAGACAAGAGTCTCTATTCATATGTTAAGAGGCCTATGGCATGCTGTTGGGCAAAAAAACCCAAAAAACCCAAAAAACAAAAACTGTAACAAATGGAATATTACGTATGAAAAATCATACAGATACTGATATCCAAATAGGTACATAGGCCAGGCACGGTGGCATGTGCCTGTAATCCCAGCTACTTGAGAGGCCAAGGCAGGAGAATTGCCTTAACCTGGGAGGTGGAGGTCGCAGTGAGCTGAGATTGTGCCATTGCACTCCAGCCTCAGCAACAAGAGCAAAACTCCATCTCAAAAGAAACAACAACAACAACAAAACCAAATGGGCATATAAACAAAAAGAAAGACTTCAGAAGAGTGTGCACCATAATGGTAACAGTGATTATCTCTGGATGACAGGATTTAAGTAATTTATTTCATTCTATATAATTAAATAGATACAGCCAGGCGAGGTGGCTCATGCCTACAATCCTAGCACTTTGGGAGGCTGAGGCACTTTAGCCCAGGAGTTCCAGACCAGCGGGGACAATGTAGTAAAACCCCGTCTCTACTAAAAATTAACCAGGCATGGGGGTGCGCACCTGTAATTCCAGCTACTTGGAAGGCTGAAGCAAGAGGATCACTTGAACCTGGGGGGAGGAGGTTGCAGTGAACTGAGATCGTGCCACTGCACTCCAGCCTGGGTGACAGAGCAAGACTTGATATCAAAAAATAAATATTACTTGGTATATTCTCAGGAGTAAAAATAGAACAAAAAAAATAGATATGTATACATCTGACAGAGACATGTATTCAATTCTTCATATTGTTTATGTGTTCTTTATATTGAACATTTTCAACATTTATAATAAACAACAGAGCTATTCTTATTTTGGGGGAAAAAAAAACAAAATAAATGAACCCTCTGCTTAAACAGAAAAGCAAACAATACACCATCCAAGGAGCAGGTACACAGTGAGGGGAATGGCTTGACACTTGTCTGCCCTCAGCCTCCTGCAGAGAGGACCAGAGCCCCTCACTAGGACTCGGCCAGAAGAAATCCTCCAGGACGTTCCACTCTGAGAGCTCGGCTCTGAGCTGCCAGCAGGGGTGCTCTCAGAAGGGGTACATCCTGCGGGACAGCGGAACAGAAGAATTGGGCACCAGTCCCATTCTACACCACTTCCCAGCAGTGTCCTGGGAGACTCTGAGATTCAGTCTCTTCTTTAAACAGGGATGATAATCTCTCTGGTGGTGAGGCCTCTAGAATGCTCAGTGAGTGCAAGGATAAGGCATGTCACAGCCACAGCCCACAGCATCAGGCCAGTGCTTCCCAAATCTAGTCATTTTTATCATACCCCTCCATCATGACCTCTGCCATATCCAAATATCACTTATACTTAACATTTTTCTTTAAACAACCTATTTAAAAAAATAAGAGCCACATCCTAAGCAATAACAGCTCTAGAATAACAGGTGTGATGTACTAGCTACCAGTTTTTTTCAATACTCACTAAAGTAGCACATATAAAATAATTAAGAAATCTTGGCCAGGCATGGTGGCTCATGCCTGTAATCCCAGCGCTTTGGGAGGCCAAGGTGGGAGGATCGCTTGAGCCCAGGACTTTGAGACCAGTCTGGGAAACATGGCGAGACTCCGCCTCTACAAAAAATACAAAAATTAGCTGGGTGTGGTGGTGCACACCTGTAGTCTCAGCTACTTAGGAATACAGGCTTGGGAAGGGGGAGAACTGATTGAGCCCAGGAGGTGGAGGCTGCAGTGAGCCATGATCATGCCACTGCACTTCAGCCTAGGCAACAGAGTAAGACCCCATCTCAAAAAATAAATTAAAAAATAAAATTTGTCTTGTGCTTCCTAAAACCATCTTTGGGAAACAATGGAAGCAGTCTCCCCTCCAGATCCAAGAGATCACCTATATCCTTTAATCCACCCAAGAATGCAGCCCCCTATGGTTCTAGCCTGGTCTGTCAGACTTGGTAAGACAAGCTGCGCAGAACTGCAGAGGAGTCTGAGAGAGCGCTTGATGCTGTGACGCGCCCACAGCATCCCTTGCGCCTGTCAGTTTTATTCTCTGTAATCACAGAGCCAAGAATTTATTCCAGAGTTTAAAAAGGAAAGTCTTCTTACAAACAACTATTCAAACCCTGGTTTTACAGATGAGGAAACGGAGGCTCAGATCAGGGAAAGAGGATTGCTTAAAGCTTCCAATGGTAATTTTTTCACTGAAAGATTATTATCAGTGTCCTATGTAAAAAAAATTTGTTCTGTGGTTTCACAAGTTTAAGGAACAGTGATCTAGGCCAGGCATGGTGCTCACACCTGTAATCTCAGTGCTTTCGGAGGCTGAGGCAGAGGATCGCTTGAGGCCAGTAGTTCAAGACCAGCCTGGGGAATATGACGAGACGCTGCCTCTACAAAAAATAGCCAGGCGTGGTGGTGCACACTTGTAGTCCCAGGTACTCAGGAGACTGAGGTAGGAGGATTGCTTGAACCCAGGAGGCAGAGGTTGCAATGAGCTGAAATAGACTGTACCCCAGCCTGGTTGACAGAGCGAGACTTTGTCTTTAAAAACAAAAACAAAACAAAAAAACAGTGATCTAGTCCAGCTCCCACATTGCTGGGATAAATTAAACCAAGTCCCAGCCGGTCGCAGTGGCTCATGCCTATAATCCCAGCACTTTGGGAGGCCGAGGTGGACAGATCACGAGGTCAAGACATTGAGACCATCCTGGCCAACATGGTCAAACTCCATTGCCACTAAAAATACAAAAATTAACTGGGCGTGGTGGCATGCACCTATAGTTCCAGCTACCCGAGATCACGCCACCGCACCCCTGCCTGGTGACAGTGTAAGACTCTGTCTCAAAAAAAAAAAAAAAACATTAAGCCAAGTCACAGGAAGGGCAAGTGGCTACCCCAAATGGCCTCGTGTGAGCTTTTTCCGTGCTGGAAGAGCACAGGTCTGGAGGCTGCTCTCCCCAACCCATTGCTCTGTGCAGGCTGCCTGCCTTATGCTTTGGAGAATCTGTTTCAGAGGACACTTTGGAGATTGGTGGTAATGCTCCTTCTAGGGGGTGTTGCGTCCTTGTTTGTAGTATGTGCCTGTGTGTGCAAAATGATGGTTGTCCTAGGGGCTAAGATTATCTCACTGGTTTTCAAACTTTGTTCAAATAAACCCTTTTTAGAAATTAAATTTATGAGGAGGGTTCTGGGAAGACAGCATAAGAAGCAACATGAGAAATCTGTCTCCCCACCAAGACAAGCTGCACTGGCAGAATCTGACTTAACTCTGGAGTCTATTGAAGGCTTGTAACTTTTAGGGGAGGGCTTGGACAGTACAGTTCATTGCCATTAATTTTGGTCAATTTCAGCCCCTACCATAGTAGCAGCCACCCATTCCCTACCCCAGCACCTGGCAGGCAGCTGTGCACGAGTTCCAGGAGCAGCTTGTGGGACCCAGCATGGACAAAAAGGACTCTGTCCTCCAAATACAGGAGATCTGTGCTGACTACGGCTTCTGACCACAGAGGTACAGAGAAAGAGGCAGCTCCTCCCCTATTACACCTCCCTCCATGGCTGTAAGCTTCTCCACCTCTAGCTGAAGTAACTTCCAAGGGATCTAAAGACCTGGCATCTTTTTCCTTCTCCTTCATTTTTCTCTTTTTCTTCCTTTGGGAGGCAGACACTGAAGAGTAAGATGTTCAAACACAACCACATATTTAGGGGAAATCAGAAAGTCACTGTGCATATGCAGAGAATGGTACAGTCTCAGAAAAGACCTGTGAAGACCCTAAGTTTACAAGGCCAGGTACCGTGGCTTACACCTTTAATCCCAACACTTTGGGAGGCTGGGGCCAGAAGATCACTTGAGCCCAGGAGTTCAATACCAGCCTGGGCAACACAGGGGGACCCCATATCTACCAAAAATTTAAAAATGAGCTGGATGCGGTGGTGTGCACCTGTAGTCCCAGCTACTTGGGGGCCGAGGTGGGAGGATGGCTTGAACTGGGGAGAATGGAGGCTGCAGTGAGCCATGATTGTGCCACTGCACTCCAGTCTGGAAGACGGAACGAGACCCTGTCTCAAAAAAAAGAAAAACACCTTTAAGTTTACATTTCAGGCTGATTCTTGGCACAGGGGTAGCCTACAACAATCAAAAACACAAAAAATAAAATCAGCAAATCCCAAGGAAGGGAGAGAATCTGATATCCAGAGATGCAACATCATTAGATTCTTTTAAAATTTCCTTCAAGAATTTTTTCTTTGCATTCTTAACTTGGTGATCTGGTGCAAGAGGCCTAGCTCAGCTTTTCATGTGCCTTCCTAAGTGTAATCATTTCTTTTTTTTTTTTTTTTTGAGACGGAGTTTTGCTCTTGTCGCCCAGGCTGGAGTGTAATGGCGCAATCTCGGCTCACTGCAACCTCCACCTCCCAGATTCAAGCGATTCTCCTGTCTCAGCCTCCCGAGTAGCTGGGATTATAGGCATGTGCCACCAAGCCTGGCTAATATTTGTATTTTTAGTATAGACAGGGTTTCTCCATGTTGGTCAGGCTGGTCTCAAACTCCTGACCTCAGATTATCCACCCACCTCGGTCCCCCAAAGAGCTGGGATTACAGGCGTGAGCCACCGCACCGCACCCAGCCTGAGACAGAATTTTACTTTTTTGCCCAGGCTGGAGTGCAGTGGTGTGATCTCAGCTCACTGCAACCTCCACCCTCCAGTTTCAACTGATTCTCCTGCCTCGGGATGACAAGCGCCCGCTACCAGGCCTGGCTAATTTTTGTGTTTTTAGTAGAGTCGGGGTTTCACCATGTTGGCCAGGTTGGTCTTGAACTCCTGACTTCGTGATCTGCCCGCCTTGGCCTCCCAAAGTGCTGGGATTACAGGCGTGAGCCACCACGCCTGCAAGTGTAACCATTTCTAGCTTTTCTTTTTTGTGACAAAGTCTTGCGATCTATTGCCCAGGCTGGAGTGCAATGGCATGATTTTGGCTCACTGCAACATCTACCTCCCAGGTTCATGCAATTCTCCTGCCTCCGTCTCCCTAGTAGCTGAGATTATAGGCATGTGCTGCTACCATGCCCGACTAATTTTTGTATTTTTAGTAGAGACAGGGTTTCGCCATGTTGGCCAGGCTGGTCCCGAGATCCTGTCTTCAAGTGATCCACTCGTCTCAGCCTCCCAGAGTGCTAGGATTACAGGCGTGAGCCACTGCACCTGGTCTTGTACTAACTTTGAATAGCTGACATAGAAAATATCTTCACCCAGTAGACTAAGTGAAATGTATCCAAAAGTTTACTGATTGGTAGTATACTGAAAATAGTCACTAATACTGCTGGCTTACTGCAAGAATTGGTATGCGGTCCATGATAGACAAGAAAACACCAACCGCTACTGATTTCATCTACATCACTGGTACCCAAGCTCAGCCACGCCAGTACAGACTCTCAGACTTCTAACAGAAACATAAGGGAAAACATGTTGTTATCCAATAGTAAATACAATGATCAGGAAAAAAAAAATACAGTGTATCTCATTTTACTATATGCCACAGATGCTGTATGTTTTACAGATTAAAGGTTTGTGACAACTCTGCATCACACAGGCCTGTCAGCACCATTTTTCCAGCAGCATGTGCTCATTTCATGAATCTGTGCCACATTTTAGTAATTGTCACAATATTTCAAACTGTTTTATCATGTATCTGTTACGGGAGTTACTGTTGCAGTTGTTTTTGGTGCCATGAATGGCACCCACAGAAGATGGCAGACTTAGAAATGTTACATGTGTTCTGCTTCACTGGCTGGCTTTTCCTGTCTCTCTCCCTCTCCTCAGGGCTCCCTACTCCCTGAGACACAATAATATTGAAATTAGGCCAATTAATAACCTTACAGTGGCCTCTTAAATGTTTAAGTGAAAGGAAGCGTCACACATCTTTCTCTTTTTTTTTTTTGTTTTTGTTTTCTTAAACAGTCAGGGTCTCACTCTGTCACCCAGGCTGGAGTGCAGTGGTATGAACATGGTTGGCTCACTGCAGTCCCAACCTCCTGGGCTCAAGTGATCTTCCCTCCTCAGCCTCCTGAGTAGCTGGGGATACAGATGTGCAACATCATGCCTGGCTAGTTTTTTTTTTTTCCTGTAGAGAACAGGGTCTCACTATGTTGAGGCTGGTCTTAAATTCCAGGGCCTGAACTCCAGAGGAACCTATCCTTCTGCCTTGGCCTCCCCAATTGCTGGAATCACAAGCGTGAGTCACCACATCCAGCTGTCTTTCACTTTACATCAAAAGTTAGAAATGGGCTAGGTGGCTTCTTTCTTTTTCCCTTTTTTTTTGAGACAGAGTCTCGATCTGTCACCCAGGCTGGAGTGCAGTGGTAAAATCTCAGCTCACTGAAACCTCTATCTCCCAAGTTCAAGCAATTCTCCTGCCTCAGCCTCCTGAGTAGCTACAGGCACGTGCCATCACACTGCCTAATTTTTGTATTTTTAGTGGAGATGGGGTTTCACCATGTTGGCCAGGCTGGTCTCAAACTCCTGACCTTAAGTGATCTACCAACGTGCTGGGATTATAGGCGTGAGCCACCGAGTCCAGCCTAGGCAGTTTCCCTATCAAACAAATCCTGTCCACTCATGCATAAAAAAATGCTATTCTCCTACCTGTCTGAGCAACTCCAGCTTCTTCAGTTCTTCATTGTAGGCTTCTGGGTTCTCTCCATAATTCTTCAGGACAAACTAGAGAGAGAGAAGAACATAAGCCAGTGGCAGAGAAGACCCCCACCTCGCCCTCTGAGTCCTGGGCAAGCACCAACCAGGGCTCAGGATCAAGTGCAGACCTACAACCATAAGTGTGTTTCCTGGACCAGCAGGAACTTGACCTCAAGAACAGGCAGCACCACAACGCTGACCACGAGAGCCTTGACCCTGGACCAACACTCTGGCAGGTCCTCCTAATGCTGCAGCCTCCCTACAAAGTCAGGAAGCCAAGGAACTCAGCTGGCTGAAATGGGGTCCTAATAAGGATTCCGGAAAGGGTCAGGAACTCAAGCCTCCCTAGAAGATTGGGCCCTGCTGTGTTCTGAGGTCACAATCATAACCCTAAGCTGATAGCAAGTACAGGCAAGAGGCACCAAACAAGAGTGGGAACAGAAAGCCTTTCTCACCAACCCATCCTTCTGGCTGGGAAAGGATCTGCAGTGTCATCTGTGAGGAAAGGCCTGAGGCTGTGTGAAGAGAATGGCCCAGGTGGGAGGTGAGAAGGGGAGGTCATTAGCCACGCTGCAGAGAGCACTGGAGTGCCTGTCCACAGTGGCACTCACCACTGCCAGAGCAGACTGTCTTGGACAGTGAGCATACGCACCAGCCTGGAGGTGCAGGATCAGCCCAAAGGGCCCCCTGTTCAACTCAGATCACCAGACTAAGTCAACTGCAACTGTCCCTGTTGCAGTATCTGCTGCTGGTGTCTTGGCTAGCAATCTGGGGGCCCAGATCCACTGATGCCACAAACGCTAAGAGCACTGACACCTAGCTCACGAGGCTCCTTAAGGCCCTGACCAAAGTTTGCAAGGTAGAGAGAGAGGAGGCTGGGAAAGGCTGAGAAGAGGCAGCCTGCTCTGTCTGGAAGCACACTCATACTTTGTATGTGGCCCACCCATCTTTCCTGGGGTCCCTTCCCAGGACCCAGGACCCAGGACCCAAGACCCATGGCTAAGCAATCAGCCACATGGAAACTGGTAAGTCTGTGTGACAGCTTCTATCTGCCTGGTGGGCAAAGGTAGAAGAGGAACAGATGGCAGGGAGGCGACAGCTGAGCTAATTACAGCACCACAGAGCCCTTTCCAAAACCTCCGAGTCTAACCCAAGTTCTCCTGTTAGTTTCAGCTCCTGAAAGTCCCTGTGTCCATAAGCTCTCCTCTCTCCCTCTGCCACCTCTGTCCTGGATAATCCACCCCCTTCAAATCTGTCCCTTACCAAGTAGCCAGAACGGGTATTTTTTTTTTTTTTTCAGAATTGGTATTTCTAACACAACTCTGATATCACTTCTAGCTTTAAATCCTTCTGAAACACACACACACCCCTAGGCAGAAGGTAGACCAAAACATGCTTATCTCAGGACAGTGACATGATAGGAAATGAAGAATGTGTACAGTAGCTTCCCAAAGCCTCTAATCCAATCTTGGCACAGAGTTTATGACCCTGCACAACCTGTTCCTGACCAGCACGGTGGCTCACGCCTGTACCAGCACTTTGGGAGGCTGAGGTCAGCAGATCACCTGAGGTCGGGAGTTCGAGAACAGTCTGAACATGGAGAAACCCCGTCTCTACTAAAAATACAAAAATAGCTGGGCGTGGTGGCGCAAGCCTGTAATTCCAGCTACTTGGAAGCTGAGGCAGGAGAATTGCTTGAACCTGGGAGGCAGAGGTTGCAGTGTGCTGAGATCGTGCCATTGCACTCCAGCCTGGGCAATAAGAGCAAAACTCCATCTCAAAAAAAAAAAAAAAAAGATCAGCCTGGGCAACAGAGCGAGACCCATCTCTACCAAAAAAATAGGCCAATCGTGGTGGATCACACCTGTAATCCTAGCACTTTGGGAGGCTGAGGCAGGCGGATCACCTGAGGTCAGGAGTTTGAGACCAGCCTGGCCAACATGGTGAAACCCCCATCTCTACTAAAAATACAAAAATTAGCTGGGTGTGGTGGCAGGCATCCGTAATCCGAGCTCCTTGGGAGACTGAGGCAGGAGAATGGCTTGAACCTGGGAGGCGGAGGTTGCAGTGAGCCAAGATTGTGCTGTCGCACTCCAGCCTGGGGGACAAGAGCGAGACTTTGTCTCAAAAAAATAAAAATTAAAAATAAAAATTAAATAAAAAATAAAAATAAACAACCTGCTCCCAACAACCTTCAAGGATTGTCCTCTGGCACCTCCCAGGGACAACCAGCCAAAAGTACTTTGGAATTACTGTTCTCAGATATCAATGGTCATCTACATTGTCCCTACCATCTCTACTAAGACTCAGCCAAAATGTCACTTCCTTGAACATTAGCTGCTCTTCCGCTCACATTCCAAACATGCTTCCATCAGACTGTGTGCCGATAGCAGGGTCATGCCAGTGACCCCCCGCCACCTCAAACAATAAGCATTAAGGAATGGTAGGGGCCTTATCAGATGTGTTGTATACTCAGCAAATGATTGCCTTTATAGGAAATGCAGAGGACAGATGAACAAATTAGATAACAGGAAAAGGAAACACTCAGAAAATTTCAGAAGATAGGGCAACAGTGAACCCACTCTCTTCAAAAAAATAATGTCATTTAAAAGGAGGGGGCTGAGCAGTGGAATAGTCTAGATTAAAAGTGATTAAACAAATTGAGCATGATGGCTCAAGCCTGTAATCCCAGCACTTCAGGGGACTGAGATGGGAGGACTGTTGAGCCCAGGAGTTCAAGACCAGCCTGGACAACACAATAAGACCCTGTATCTACAAATCTAAAAAGAAAAAAAAAATAGCTGGGTACAGTGGCCCATGCCTGTAGGCCCAGCCACTCAAGACAGTGAGATGGGAGAATCAGCCTGGGAGGTTGAGGCTGTGGTGAGCTGTGTGCACACTTCAACCTGGGCGCAACAGAGTGAGACCCTGTCTCTAAAAAAAAAAAAAGTGATTAAAGGGACAGAACATGTCTAAATGCAATATGAGAACCCCAACTGGATGTGAGTCTGCAAAAAAAGAAAAGTTATAAAAGACAGAGGAAAATTATTGTAAATTTTCTCAGTTATGATAATAATATTGTGATTGTGTAGGAGAATGTCCTTACTCTTAGGAAATACATGCTGAGATGTGTCTGGGAAAAGTGATGTCCAAAACTTACTTTCAAAGGGCTTGTGGGATCTATCTATCTATCTGGAGAGAAAACAAATATGGTAAAATACATCCATCAAAACTAGGTAGCAGGGCACGGTGGCTCATGCCTGTAATCCCAGCACTTTGGGAGGTCAAGGTGGGTGGATCACCTGAGGTCAGGAGTTTGAGACCAGCCTGACCAACATGGTGAAACCCTGTCTTTACTAAAAATACAAAAATTAGCTGAGCATGGTGGCGGGTGCCTGTAATCCCAGCTTCTTGGGAGGCTGAGACAGGAGAATTACTTGAACTCAGGAGGCAGATGTTACAGTGAGTTGAGATTGTGCCACTGCACTCCAGCCTTGGCCACAGAGCATGACTTCATCTTAAAACATACATACATACATACACACACACACACACACACACACACACACACACACACACACCCAACAACAACAACAAAAACAAAACGAGGTAAGCTGCTGGGTGCAGTGGTTCACACCTGTAATTCCAGCACTTTAGGAGGCTGAGGCCAGAGGATCACTTGAGCCCAGGAGTTCAAGGCCAGACTGGCAACATAGCAATAAATCCCATCTCTACAAAAATTAAAAAATGAATCAGCCAGGTGCAGCCATGCCTGTAGTCTCAACTACTCCAGAGGTCGAGGCAGGAGGATCACTTGAGCCTAGCAGTTCAAGTCCAGCCTGGGCAACATAGAGTACATCCCATCTCTAAAAACAAAACAAAACGACTAGATAGTGAGAATCTGGGTGAGCACTGCATTATTCTTCCAACTTTTCTATATGTTTGAAATTTGAAAAACAAATGTTGTAAGAGTTGCTGAAGAGCTAAATGATACATGAACAATCCTTTCCCCTGCCAGTGGTTTTTAGTCTTTTGTGAGTTCTTTGAGACTGTAAAAGCCATGAAATAAATCCCTCTAGAAATTTTCAACTATGCACAAACATAAGAATTTACCAATAACTTTAGGGAGCTGACAGGCATTTTGAGGCCCATTTATGGGCTCCTGGTTAACAATCCTCACTCTGATCTATCCAACTCCACCCCCTCTCCACTCCATCCCTCAAAAACAATGACAACAACAACAAAAACACAACTATAAAATGTGGGTTGGGCATGATGGCTCATGTCTGTAATCCCAGCACTTTGGTAGGCTGGGGCAGGAGAATCACTTGAGGCTAGGAGTTCCAGACCAGCCTGGGCAATATGGCCAGACCCCCATCTCTACGAAAAAAAATTTTTAAAACTAGCCAGGTGTGGTGGTGCATGCCTGTGGTCTCAGCTAGTTGGGAGGCTGAGGCAGGACTGCTTAAGCTCAGGAGTCTGAAGCTGTAGTGAGCTATGATGGTACCACCTCACTCCAGCCAGGGTGTCAGAGTGAGACCCTGCCTGTATTAAAACATAAAAGCAGGCCAGGCACAGTGGCTCGTGCCTGTAATCCCAGCACTTTGGGAGGTCAAGGCAGGCAGACCGTTTGAGCCTGAGTTCAAGACCAGCCTGGGCAACATGGTGAAACCCCACTTCTACAAAAAAATTAGCCAGGTGTGGTGGTATGCAACTGCAGTCTCAGCCAGTTGGGAGGCTGAGGTGAGAGGACTGCTTGATACCAGGAGTTCAAGGCTGCAGTGAGCCGTGATTGTGCTACTGCACTCCAGCCTGGGTGACAGACTATGAAACTGTCTTAAAAATAATTAAAATTTTTTTTAAATGTGCCTATGCTATCAGCTAAAACTTAACTCTATGAGAGAATGTTCTGTAGTTAACTCCCTTTCAGTAAGAGGTTTTGTCCACCCTTAGGTTAGAGAAAATGAGTAAAAGTGTAGCTCAGAGGTCTCGTGGGATAGAGGCCAAAGGAATCAGATGGACATCTGTGACTCCTATGTCCTAGAAACAAGGCTTTTCATGATATCACTAGAACATCTGACCCTGCTGTTCACACAATGGTGACAGAAAGATGCTGCTCCCACCCCCAGCAAATCATGCCTAGAGGTCACATTCCATCTGAATCTCATCTCAATCCTGTAAGATCAGCAGCAGACACTGGGTGCCTACCACGGGTCAGGTCCTGTGCTGAGTGCCTAGTAATCACTCTGTCCTCACAACAACCCTAAGAGGTAGATACTATTATCATCATCACTTTATAGATGAGGAAATGAGGAAACTGAGGCAGAGTTAGGGTATTCACCAAGGTCACAGCACTAATAACTGATGGGGATATGACTGAAGCCCAGGCATTTGGGCTCCAGAGCCCATGTTCTTTCCATATTGGATCAATCTATTTCTATTTAATTTTTTTTGTTGCTATTTATTTGAGGCGGAATTTCACTCTTGTTGCCCAAGGTGGAGTGCAATGGTGCAATCTAGGCTCACTGAAACCTCTGCCTCCCGGGTTCAAGCGATTCTCCTGCCTCAACCTCCCAAGTAGCTGGGATTATAGTCGCCCGCCACAATGCCTGGCTAATTTTTGTATTTTTAATAGAGATGGGGTTTCACTAGGTTGCCCAGGCTGGTCTCAAACTCTAGACCTCAGGTGATCCACCTGCCTCGGCCTCCCACAGTGCTGGGATTACAGGCATGAGCCACTGTGCCCGGCCATTTTACTTTATTGTTCTACTTTATTTTTGAGAAAAGGTCTTGTTCTGTTGCCCAGGCTAGAGTTACAGTGGTACCATAACCATAGCTCACTGTAGTCTCGAACTCCTGGGCCCAAATGATTCTCCTGCCTCAGCCTTCCAAGCAGCTGGAACTACAGGCACATGCCACCATACCCAGCTAATTTTCTGTAGAGATATTGTCTTGCTATGTTGCCCAGGCTGGTCTGGAACTTCTAGCCTCAAGCCATCCTTCTGCCTCAGTCTCCCAAAGTGTTGGGATTACAGACATGAGCCATCACGTCCAGACTTTTTTTTTTGAGACGAAGTCTCATTCTGTTGCCCATGCTGGAGTGCAACAGCACAATCTCAGCTCACTGCAACTTCTGCTTCCTAGGTTCAAGCAATTCTCCTGTCTCAGCCTCCTGAGTAACTGGATTACAGGCGTGTGGCACCACGCCCAGCTAATTTTTGTATTTTTAGTAGGAATGGGGTTTCATCATGTTGGCCAGGCTGGTCTTGAACTCCTGACCTCAGGTGATCCGCCTACCTCAGCCTCCCAAAGTGCTGGGATTACAGGCATGAGCCACCGTGCCTGGCTAGGCTTTTTTATTTTGTAGACATGTGGGGTCTCACTATGTTGCCCAGTCTGGTCTCAAACTCTTGGACTCAAGCAATAGTCCCAACTCAGCATCCCAAAGCATTTCTATTTTTTAAAAATATGGCTCTTACAAACAACTCTGAAAACCAGGCACAGAAAATGAATACCTGGCCACATAGTGAGTCAGTGAGCAGCCAGGATATTTATGTTATTATTATTAGCAGCCTGTTAGAAAAATATCTTTAAAAAAGATATTTTTTAAATCCTAACAAAATCCTCTGTGACTGCTGATCATCCTCCACTAAAAAAAGAAAAAAGAGACTGAGTGAAGGTCCTGGAGTAAGGGACAGAGACCTTGTCCCAATTTCGCTATGGTCTGGGTCTCCACAGAACCAGGAACAGCCTAGCCAGGAGTATGAAGCTCCCAATGGAGCCTGAGAAGGCAGGCCCAGCAGCAGACCAGGAGAAAGAACCAGAGGCCCTGACAGGACCCCAGGACCTACACAACTAACAGGAGGAAGACCAGAGAATCTCCAAAAACAGTCAGGCTTTGGAGTAGCTGGGGATCCTTTTATGAAGGAGTAAGAGAAGACACGTGGAGAGCGCTCAGTGAGGGCAGGTCCAGGATCAGAGTGAGCCACTCTGGGGGAAACAAAAAGAAAGGCGTTACTAGATTACAGGTGGGAACAGTACCTCTAAGTTGCTGTGAAATCTGAGCTTAGTTTTTTATTTTTATTTTTAGAAATGGTCTTGCTCTGGAGGTTGCAGGCTGGAGTACAGTGGCACTGTCACAGCTTACCGCTGCCTCAAACTCCAAGTGGTCCTCCCACCTCAGCCTCTTGTGTAGCTAGGACTACAGGTGTGTGCCACCATGCCCAGCTCATTTTTAGTTTATTTTGTAGAGACAGGGGTCTTGTTATGGTGCCCAGGCTGGTCTCAAACTCCTGGCCTTAAGCTATCCTCCCATCTCAGCATCCCAAAGCACTGGGATTACAGGCGTGAGTCACCGTGCCCAGCCTAGGCTTGGCTTTTTTTTGTGTGTAAAATGGGGTTAACATCACTTGCTATGTCTAGCTCAGAGCTGTCGTAAGGATTCAAGCTATGTCCTAAACAGGGAGGGAAGATGCTCAGGTAAAAATATTGTTTACAATAGGCCAAGACATGTACTAAGAATTTAGAAGCATTAGAAAGACAAACTTTGCATGTTCTCACTTATTTGTGGGAGTTAAAAACTAAAACCACTGAATTCATGGAGACTGACAGTAGGATGGATACTAGAGGCTGGGAAGGGTAGTGGGAGTGGGGGGAGCAGAGTGGGAATGGTTAATGAATACAAAAATATAGTTAGATAGAATGAATAAAATATAGTATTTGAGGCTGGGCATGGTGGCTCACATCTGTAATACCAGCACTTTAGGAGGCCAAGGAGGGTAGATCACTTGAGGTCAGGAGTTTGAGACCACCCTGGCCAACATGGTGAAACCCTACCTCTACCAAAAATATAAAAATTAGCTGGGCATGGTAGAGAGTGCCTATAATCCCAGTTACTGGGGAGGCTGAGGCAGGAGAATCGCTTGAACCCGGGAGCCAGAGGTTGCGGTGAGCTGATATTGTGCCACTGTACTCCAGCCTGGGTGACAAGAGCAAAACTCTGTCTAAAAAAAAAAAAGAAAAGAAAAGGACAGCACAACAGGGTAACTATAGTCAGCAATAATTTATTACATTTAAAAATAAAAGAGTATTTTATTTTTAAATGTAATAA
Organism: Cacajao melanocephalus; assembly: GCA_963573385.1. Lineage (NCBI taxonomy): Eukaryota > Metazoa > Chordata > Mammalia > Primates > Pitheciidae > Cacajao > Cacajao melanocephalus. The sequence goes on along the minus strand of CAUYLG010061060.1, from coordinate 339 downwards.
AAGACGTCGTTCCCACATCTTTTCCGAATACCCCATTTACCTGGATGTGATTACTATACATGTATTGCCATATCAAAATCTCATGTACCACATAAACATATATCTCATGTAACCCATTAATTTTTGTGGGGACAAGCCGGGCACAGTGTCTCAAGCCTGTAATCCCAGCACTTTGGGAGGCCCAGGCGGGCGGATCACGAGGTCAAGAGATAGAGACCATCCTGGTCAACACAGTGAAACCCCGTCTCTACTAAAAATACAAAAATTAGCTGGGCGTGGTGGTGCGCACCTGTAGTCCCAGCTACTCGGGAGGCTGAGGCAGGAGAATTGCTTGAACCC
>CAUYLG010061059.1:0-15151 GCA_963573385.1 Cacajao melanocephalus | reverse complement strand
GTGGCTCCTCCGCCGGGAATCTCCTAGTCTGTGGGCAACAAAAATTTGTCTGAAAGTGCGGCGTCCACTCGCTCTCTGCGCTTTCACTGGGAGCTACAATCCTGAGCTGTTGTTAATCGGCCATCTTGGATCTCTCTCCTTGCTTTTTGTTTTCTATGTCTCATGTTTTTTCTCATTCATCTGTTCATTGTTTACTGCCTTCTTTTGCATGAAGTGAATCTTTTCTTGTGTCATATTTCAACGTCTAATAAATTTTTATTTTATAATTGTTAGTAATTTTTTAATTCATTGAACTCATGCTTAGAAGATACAACTTACCAGAACCCACCTTCAGTTTACATTAATCAAATTTCAGTAATGTTTTATCTCTTTTACGGGAAGCTGAGGAAAGAGAAAGAACACACATACACACACGCACACACACACACACACACACATACACACACACAGAGATAGAGAGAGAGAAAGAGAAACAGAGAGACAGAGAGAGTGAGGGAGAATTGCTAGTACTCTATTTCCTAGCTTGGGTCTGCATTATCATCTGCTGTCTCCCTTACTACCGTGCAGCTTTGGCCCCATCTTTTCTCCTCTTGAGCTATCGTTTTTCAATATATTGCATTTTCATATGATACAGGTACACAATATAATTATACACGTAATGCCTTAAAAGTTTTTTAAAATATGTTAAGAAAAAAGTAGAATAAATATAGCATTTATACTATTTTCCATGTAATTATATTTAATGATAGTCTTTGCTTTTGCATGGATTCAAATTACTCTCACATGTCACTCACTTTCAACCTGAAGAACCTCCTCTGTATTTCTCGTAAGGCAAGTCTGCTAGCAATACATTCTCCCAGATTTTGTTTATGTGGTGTATTAGTCAGCTTGGGCTGCCATAAGAAAATACCACAGGCTGAAGGCTTAGACAACAGCATTTATTTTTTCACAGTTTTGGATGCTGGAAATTCAAGATCAAAGTCTGACATGGTCAGTTTCCAGTGAGGGCTTTCTTCCTGGCTTGCAGATGGCTGCCTTCTCAATGTGCCCTCACACGACACACACACAAACACACACACACACACACACACATCCATAGAGAGAGAACAAGAGAGAAATAGAAAAAGAGAGAAAGAGAGAGGGAAAGAGAGAGAGAGAGTGGGAGTACACATTTTGGCCTCTTCTTATGAAGGCATGAATCCTATTGAGTAAGGGCCCTCTTTTAATCTTAATTGTCACTGTAAAGGTTTCATTTCCAAATATAGTCACATTGCAAGATGGAACTTCAACCTCTCACTTTGTTTTAGCTTCATTTTGAAGTAGTTTGATGGACATAAGAGCCCTGAGTGAGTTTTTTTCCCCCTTTCCTTTTGGCATTTTGAATATGTCATCTTACTGATTTTTGGTCTCCATTTTGTCTGATTTGGAGTTAGCCATTAAGTTTATTGGAATTATCTTGTTCATAATAAGTCATCTTCTTTTGCTGCTTTCAAGATTTATTTTTTACTATAATGTGTTTAGGTGTGGCTCTCTTTGTAAGGAGCTTCTTGGGTGTGTTAAAGAATGTTTAGCATTGAATTTGGTATGTTGATGGCAATTATTTCTTTGAATATTTTAAATTCTCCTTTATTCCAACTTTTTCAGGGACTCTGTTATTTTTATATTGGTATGTTTAATAACACCCAAAATTTCTCTATCTGTCCATTTTCTTTCACTCTTTTCCTCTCTGTTGTATGATATTTACAGTTTAGATTTTTAAGTATTTTTTTTACCTTCTGCCAGCTCAAATCTAGTAAAATTTTTGAGCCTCTCTAGTAAAATTTTTATTTGGGTCATTATATTTTCAACTCCAGAATTTCCATTTTGGTCTATTATAATTTATATCTCTTTATTGATCTTTATCTAATGAGGCATTGTCATAACTTTTTAAAATTAATTAAACATAATTTTCTTTAATTCTTTGAATATATTTATGATAGCTATTTGATGTCTTTGCCTGATAAGACCAACATCTGGACCTCCTCAAAGGTAGAGCCTATTGGCAGCTTTTTTCTTCTTGTGTATGCACTGAATTCTCTTCTTCGTATGTCTGGTAATTTTTTGTTGAAAAGTACTAAAGGAAATATATTGTAATAACTCTAGATACCGATCCACTCTTCCAGGCTTGTTGATGTTGTTTGCTTCTTTATATGTTAATTATTTGGCTGTAGTGGTTCAGCAAAGGCTATTTCCCTTCAACTGTGCTGTGTGAGATGTCATGCTCAAATTTTTCTTGTTTATTCTTATCTCAAGCCTATCTTCCTAGGGCATGTCACATGATCAACACTGTTTGGTTGCCAGGCCCCGATTGGTTCAAGGTGGTGCTTAAGCCCTCTGAGCTAGTAAGTGTCCTCTACCTTTTATCATAACATCTGTATGTGGCTTGGCAACTTCTGAAAGAAGTCTGTTGAGGAAGCTTGTGAGTTTCCTTCATATTCAGCTAAGGACTTTTATCTCAAAAGCTGTCTCTCCAGTCACGCCTCAGATGGAAGATCCTTGACTATGCACAGACTTCCTGACCACCAGTGATAACTGGAAATTTGTTTTAGCTCTCTTTGTCTCTCTCTCATTCCCTGCTTTCCCTGATAAATTTCTAGCTAGTCTTTTTCTGTTGCCGTTACTTCAAGCTGTTAGACTTCACTAATTGTTAGCTGACTTCAACCACACCTGGGATAAAATTTACTCCATATTCTGATCCACTTGAAGTCAGGGCCCTTGGCAGCAGCAGGATGTCAATAACATCGAGCTTGTTCTTACCTTCCTTTGAGTGGAACCTCTGCTGCATGGAGCTGAAGTGGGAAGCCGGAGGGCGGGAGTGGTGCTTGCTCTCCATGACTGCCCCATGTGTATTCTCCCTATGAATCAGGAACTATGGAGTGTGGTGCTGGACAGGTGAAAACTGCTGTGTCATCTGGGTACTATCCATTATAAATCTTCTGTATCTCAGAATCAAGGAGAATACAATCTAGTGGTTTTCTAGATTTCAAGCCTATCTAGAATAGCTTTATCTCAGAAAGCTGGGAAACCAATCCTACTAAAGAAGCTCCCCCATAATACAGAGGCATATGGAAAAAGGAGACTGGATTTTTCACCAGTTGCCCTGCCCAATCTTACTTACTTAATGGAAGCTGAGGGTGGGGAAATGCACGTTGCCACTGACTGCTACCATCCACTCAGTACAGATCTTCTGTAGCCGGGAGCTGTGCGAAATGTGATTTGCTGTGTTCACTGGCTTCTAGAAAGTTAGGAGAAATGGGAACTATGACTTTGCTGACAAGACCAGTGTGATAACTCAGCCACAAGGCAGAAATGTGGGGGAGGAGGTGGGTGCAGTCTCTAGAACAAATGCCCAGCCTTCTGCTAAGAGATTCCACGGATTTTGTCGAATACATGCTTCTCAATTTGCTTCAAGCCTTTTGATCAATCTCCACATACTTTGAATAATTCTCTACTAATTTTCTTAAGCTTAGCAGGTATCTCTCTGGACTGAGAGCTTTTCTAGGGCTCTTTGTACCACCACTCTGGAAGTCCTGCCTTCATGCCATTAATTTTTGAGTACTGACTGCTCCATCCTACAAAATTGGAGAAAATAATACTTTATCTCCATGCGTTGTTATTGTGACTGTTATATTAAATTATTTTTCACAATCATCGCTTCCCTGCACTGTACTATCATGCCAATATATTGCTTTATGGCACCAAATTTACTTTAACAAAAATCATTGTCAATAAGTAGAAACGGCAATTTCAGGTGACTTTGATCTTTGGCAAGGCTATAATTGGTCTACATGATACAATCAACAGACTGAATCATTATTTTATATGACAAACTTTATTCATTTTCCCCTCTCTTCAATTTAATTACCATAAAGCTTTTGATGGAAAGCACATTAGTATTCCAAGAATGATAATATAAAAATGTCCTAGTTACTGGAGAAGCTGTTAAAAAAGAAATGTGGAACAGAAGCATGGCAGGCAGTGTTGAGATGACAGTTTGGGAGGATGAAAAAACTCAGATGAGAATTAAGAACTTGCCTGCTCTCTCAGCCTGGTCCATCTTACTCTGAGACCAGAAAGGTCACTCCTAACCCCGTGTCTCACTATACCTTTGGGGGATGCAAGCAAAACTGTGCAATAAAGGGGTTCAGTGAGTTCAGCAAGTATGTTTAACTTCTTCCTCTGGTTCAAGAAAGCTGAACTATGGCATAATGAGGCATGGGGGTGGCAGAGAAAATAGATTATCAGAGTCACAGAGTCTGAAAAATAGGAGGAGGCATGATGGCCATCTAGCACATTTGATTTCTAACTTTTTTAAAAATCAGAAGTAACCTTTTAAAAAGGAAATCATAGAGGGAGCCCCAGTATATAAGTGTCACTGCTCTGGTAGCCAGGGTGTTGGGGCAGATTCTGCTATCCCGATTTGCCCGTGCCTCCAGAGATGCCCAAGACAATACTATGAGTTTCTGGGCTGTTTAGAACTCATGTGAAAACCTGATCAGAACCAATCTTTTGTTCTGTGAGTATGAAATGTTATAGGGTAGGGAGGCACCAAAAATGAAAAGACACCAACCCTGTGTCCATCCATTCTAATGCCATTATTGAATCTTGCCTGAGGAGTCAGCTCCTTTCCTGAGCAAAACCTATGTTTGGACTTTTAGACCCTATTATAAGCAATTACAAAGACATCCCCTAGGCTATTTTATATAAATGCATAAGAATTAGAAACTGAGCCTTTGGCCAGCATTTACACGGGTTGCAGTCAGCAACATACCACCTCTCCTAATACTTGCAAATCTGATTAGTGCCTAGAGAGAATGAGGTGCATTAAAAATGAAAGTAACATGAGGGTGGAGAAGCGTCTCTTGGCTGCATCCTTTACCTCTGAGTCACTGAGAGGAGCTCACTTTGCAAAGGGAGCAGACCATGATTTGTCTAATCTTCCCTGGCCTCCTTTTGAGATGCAATTTATGTTCTGCCATGAGACTCACCAAGGCTGGAGAACTGACCTCGCAGCGGACGTTAGACAGTGGCTCACTGGACCAGCAAGCTGGATGAAGGGGCTGCCGAGAAGAGGATCAGCAGCTGGTGAACTACTCTATGGGATCAAGTCACCTGGTGGGACCCTCCACGAGCACTATTTTGGCAGAAGAATGATCCACAAGTCCATGCAGCAACAGCTGGCATCATCAGAGTTTATCGGGGCCCAGTGGGAACAGGAAGACAAGGCCCATCACCTGGAGATGAGCAGACACCAGCTAAAGCCCAGAAGGAGAATGGGGAGTTCTTCCCTGCCCTTCCCCACATTGCCTTAAAGATGTAGAAGCTTCTTGGCCTCATAAACCTGGACACCTTCTTAGGGAAACATTCAGGGAAGCCTAGGAGACTAAATATTTCTATTTGAAGAAAAACAGTCAGAGGGACTGCATAAATTAATACGTTGCAGTCAACTGTAAATGGCCAAGGACTAAGAGCAAATACTCAACATGCTCACATACATGCACACACACGCACGTGCACATATCCTCATATACATTTTAACCACAGGCGGAGACTGGAGCTTTGGCCAGTAGAGATGTCTGTCTTCAGAGCTGCCTATAGCTTGTCTGACAGAGAGGTCAGGCCAGAGGCTGCCTGAAGCTCATGGAAGCTGGGCCAGGTATGGGCCAGGTAGAAAAGGCTTTTTCAAAGGGATGTTTCCTCAATGAGGAGGCCAGCCAGGTGGAGGATGCAGTCACACTGATTCAGAGCCTTTGTAGGTGGGAATGCCATGGAATACATCTGGAGGAACTTGAAGCTTCAAAGAAACAATCATCCAAAACCTCTGCCCTTTTCCTTCTTCTTTCATGGCTAGTTTCTATGTCATAGATCAATAGTCTGAGTAAGTCTCAGTCTTTAAATGCTTCTCAGTCATTTCTGAAAGTTCTTGGCCATGAGTACTGCAACTATTCCTTCTGCTCTATCCCCTCTTTCTTCTTGTTCTCTCATTCCTATTAAGTATGGGTATGCTTTTGAAATTGTCCCACAGATTCTGGACATTTTGTTCTGTGTTTTTCATTCTTCCTGCTTGTGTTTTGGTCTGAAGAGTTTCTCCTGAGCTACCTTCAAGTTCAGTGACTCTTCCTTGGCTTCATAAAGTCTCCGTGATGAGCCTATCAAAGACATTTTTCATTTTCGCTACAATGCTTTTGATTTCTACCATTTCCTTTTGCTTCCAGTTTTTTCATTTTCTTCTCTCTGTTAATATCACCCATCTGGTCTTGCATGTTGTGCACATTTTTTTTATTAGAGTCCTTACCATAGTTGCTATAGTTATTTTAGATTCCCTGTCTGATAATCCTACCAGCTGTGTCCTACATGAGTCTGGGTCTAATGATAGCTTTGTCTCTTCAGACTGTGTTTTTTCTTGTCTTTTAGCCCTCTTTGGAATTTTATGTCAAAAGCTGGACATGATGTAATAGGTTACAGGAACTGAGGTCAAAGGCCTTTTGTGTGAGAGTGTATGTGAATCTGGATGGAGCTGGGCATGCCAGGGCCATTACTCTCCTGCCCCTGCCAGGGCTATCAGGGCATCTTTCTGGGAGCCTCACCATGAGAACCTTGGTGGGGATAACTGGAGAGAAAGCCTGGGAAATGTTCCCTTAACCAATGACAGTGGGGCAGGAACCCTTAAGAATTTTCTCACTATCATGCTAACCTGTACTTGGCCTCCAGCAATTTATCAAAAATTACAAGTAGATAAATGTTCCTATCAAGTTATGGTTCCAGTGACTTCTGGTGGAGGTGCAGAAGCTCAGGTGTGCTGTCTCTCTAGATGTGTCTGACCCCACAGATTTCAGGGTGAAGGTTTGTCCTAGACCTCAGGCCTCTCTTGGGCCCAAGAAAGTTGCTGATTTTCACCTTTTCCCATCCTAAGGACTAACATAATGACTTCCAAGCTTTTTCCTTGTTGGAGCTGTGACGGGAAGTTTAGTCACCATCATTTGAACAAAATGCATTCATCCTGGTGGGGTCTGCTGAAATGAGGCTAACTTACTGTTTGCACTATTTCCTCAAAAATGGTGAAAATCCCATTAGGGCCACTGCAGCTGACTTGACAGAGCAATCACACTAGAAGTAAGAATGAGCTGCCCATCTCAATTATTCCAACATTAATTAGGAAAGAAACAGAACGCCGGCAGGAATTTGCCTAAAGCAATTGACTACTTGTCTCAAGATTTCTAAGGCAGTCATAAAAAGTGGAAAGTCCCAGGTTTTGAAACCAGACAGATTTGAATTATTAATAATAGCTCTTCCCTTCACTGGTTGAGTTCCCACTAGAAGCCAGTTTCTTTATTTTTAAATAGAGGGTAACAGTCTGTACCTTCCAGTTTTTTCGAGGATTAAAAGGGAGCATCTATTTAAAGCCACTGCGCAGTGACTGCCACTCAGAAAGGGCTTGGCGACTGAGGCTATCAACACCGCCTGTGTCTTTCTTTGGCCCATGCAGCCTTTCGTCCTGGACATCAACCTCTCTAGAGTGGGACAGGGTGCCCAGCCTCACTTTGCCGATGCCCTCGGCTGCCCTCTCTGCACATGCACGTCCGTGGTGCAGAAACTGGCACACTGCGGGTCAGCTTCAAGTGCATGAAGGTGTTTTACTTCCTAATTAGTGAAGGCATAGCGCTTGTTAAATTACTGGCAGATCGAATGTCTCATTACCTTTTATTCATTACTGGCTTCTAATTATTCTGAATTGTTTCTTAATTAGATTCTGTCTGGTGGAAAATAGATGTGAACAGAGTGAGACACAGGACAGACCTGTGGGGTGAAACGGAAAGTGGAGGGTCCCTTAGAGACGGTCTTTGTCACCAGCAGGGATGCTTCATTGAGGTGTTCTATTTCCCTTCCAGAGCCTGCTCAGGCCCACTTCTCCAGCTCCTGAGGAAATACCACACTCCATGGCTCTCAGGGAGGACAAGCCATGGCCTATTGGGAGAAATTCTTAGCAAACTTCCATTCCTGGCAGGAAGCCTCCCTGGTGCAGGGGTGAACAGAGCCTGTGGCAGTGCTGTCTCCTTGCCCAGGGTCTCCTCCATGGCTCCTCTCTCAATCCTTCTGCACATGAGGGCTGCATGTTCCCCATCCTCTTGGTCCCTACTTCAGTTTGCATTGAAGATTGAAGATTCTATTCTTACCTGGGACTTAAGGTGTTTCTTAGGACATCTCATCGCTAATTGTCAATAAAAGGTTATTTCTCTTCTATAGAAATGCAAGCTATCATTTTGACACTAAACATCACAAATGTTTAGTTTACTCCAGAGAATTTAATCTTAGAAAATAATTACAAATACAGACAAAATTTAAGCTCAGAGAGAATGTTATAGGTTGAATTGTGTCCCTCCAAAATTCATACACTGATATCCTAACCCCCAGTACCTCAGGATGCGACTGTATTTAGTGATAGGACTTTTGCAGAGATAATCAAGGGAAAAATAGGCCATTAGGATGGGCCCTAAACCAACATGACTGCTGTCCTTATAAAAATGGGGAATTTGGACACACAGACAAGGTGAAATGAAGAACTGCAGAGAGAAGACAGCCATGCACAGACAAAGAGAAATGCCCGGGGCACACCCTCCCAGCCCTTGGAAGGAGCAATCCCGCTAACACCTTGATCCTGTTCTTCTGGCCTCCAGAACTGTAAAACAATGCATTTCTATTTAAGCCGCCCAGTCTGTGGCACTTTTTGACCAAAGCGCTTGACAACTAATACAGACAGACACAGCAGCACAGATCAGACCTAAATGTATGCTGGTGGGCAATTGACTCAGTTAATGTGGAATAGGCACTTCATTAAAATATGTGTTTACAAAGAGGTATCAATAACATGGAAAAATGACAAGTGAAAACAAGCTACAATTTATAGGCAGAATGGTCACAATACATAAACCAGACAAAAAATCCTGCTCAGGAAGGTCATTGGTGGAAGTGTTCAATCACACTAGTAATCGAAGATTGCAGTTTTAAACAACAGTGAAATACATCTGCCAAATTGGATTTTTAAATCAAACTATGTACTTCTGAGTAGGTCCATGAGAGGGCTTTTCTCACAGGCTGCTGGAGGGAGCAGGAGTTGGTATAACGTTTCTGGGAAAAAACTTGGTTAAAATGGAAGAACTTTAACAGTTTTTGTATTTTATAGGCCAATATCTTCAATTTCTTGGAATTTGTACTAAGGAGATTATCAGAGTTTGGAAGAAAGGTTGAAGTAGAGGGATTTTTTGTACAGGAAGACTTAGGAAAACAAACAGATGTAACAGAAGTGCTGCAGGATAGAAGCTATGATGTGGTACATAGACTCTGTGAAATCATGTGTCATCAAACAACTAAAACTAATCAGAATGCATTGCTGTTTTCACGAAATTAAAAAAAATGAAGATATTTATAAAGAAATGGACCAAGATTTTATACAAACGATCTTTATAGGAATGTTTGTAGTTTAAATTATTATTTTCTTATTCTACCTATAATTTTAAATCAAAACACATATTACTTTATAAAATGAATAATTTAATCATCTTGAAAGCTAGGGACTGACAGCATCATCAGGAAGGTATGATTGTATTTGGGGCAGGGGGTAGTAGATGAGGAGTTTTCCAATATTCCTGAAATCAGTCATGTTGTTGGATGTGTTTATTTTCCTTTTTTGGACCTCAAGTAGAATTAACTAGTTGAGCAGTAAAAGCACAGTTGCTTCACTAGGGGAAAAGATTAACAAGCAGGAGTGCAGAAATCTTTGACAGAATGTGAAGCAGAAGAGAGTGACGTCCTACTTTACCAGTACTCGTGAGGTACTCTAGGGGACCTGTGTCAATCACGGCGACCAGCCTGCAGGAGATGACCACAGACCATGGGAGACACAGCCCCGAGTCTGACATCCTGGAGGAGTCTGACATCCTGGAGGAGGCTGCACTGGAGAAACGTAGCTCTAGTAACCCCTCGGCTCTTAGGCTCATGCACTTCGCCACCTCACTCTAAAGGGAGGGTCAGAGCCTGCGCCTACTGAGCAGTGGTTCTCAACAGCTTTGGTAGCAGATTCCCTTCAGACTCTTAATATTACTGAGCATACCTAAGATCTTGTCTATCAGTGTTTTCAGTATTAGAAATTTAAACTGAGATTTATTAATATACTCATTTATTATTTATTTAAAAATAAAAAAGAAGCATTTGATAGTAATATAAATTGTATGTTTTATAAAAAATTAACTATATTTTATTAAAAAGAAGGAACTGGTGAGAAAACTGGCATTGCTTTACCCTTTTGCAAATCTCTTTAATGCCTGGCTTAATGGAAGACAAATCAGTTCTACCTGCTTTGCCTGTGCGTGCAGTCCATTGAGACAGCACATATTGTGTAATCTCTAGAAAATCCTGCTCTACAACTACGAAAACATTTTTAAAAGACACAATTCTTTGGGGTTGCTATGAAAGTGATTTTGAACTCATGGAGTTATCAAAAGGATTTAGGGAACTCCTAAGGGTTCCTGGACCAGAAACTTTGATAACCCACTACTATCACCAGAGGTAGAAAAATTGAAATGTGGAATTGTCCAAAAACCCAGTCCTGATTCCCTAGAATGAACTCAGCCAGCCTTCAGGAATCTTGCCCTCCTCCTTCCGCAGCATATGTAATCACTGAATCAGATAGCTTTGGAGAACGAAAAACATACCACAGGTGAGTAAGAATTACTAAAAGTAGGAAATAAACCAGATCCTACATGGAGTGAAGCATGCGTAAGAGCCTGGGTTTCAAAATGCGAGCACACAGCAACTGCTGCAGAAGTGCCAGACTGTGGCTCAGAGTCAGCGGCTGCCACAGCCTTCAGGGTGTTTAACAGGCCAGCTGCCATCCTTTTTAGAGGATCAAGGGGCAACAGACAAGAATTTCTCCAAGGAACATCAGGGTGTTGTGTGTGGGTTTGGAAAGTTAGGACTGTGGCTCACACAGTTGGTAACACCCTGAGGTCAGGGGAGTTAGCCTTGGAAGACAGCCTTCAGTCCGATCCCCTGGTAAGTCCATCTTGTGACTCCTATCTGTCAGGAGGGAAAGATGGGTCTTCTCATACCAAGACAGATGATGTTCTCAACCAGCCAACATGCGTGGAAAACCACACTATAAAGCAGTAGCATTCACACCAACCAGAATTTAAGCATTCTTTCAACGAATACCTAGTGATCAACAGTCGTGTGCCAATATAGATACGATATAGTTTATCTGACCATTTTTCTATAAGGAATATTTGGGTAGTTTTAAATGCTATTGACTACTATATTTCCCACTAAAATGAACCTCTTTGTAAAAATAATAGTTCACATTATTAAATATTTACAAAGCATCAGGCATTGTTCCAAAATTTTATACACATTTGAAAAATTAAATCATTTTCATAAATTGACAAGATTGTGTATACTGATGGAATACAACGTGATAACTGGAACAGCTAAATAAAGCAATTAACATATTCATGGCCTCACATGCTTATCATTTTTTTGTGGCAAGAGTATTAAAATCTACTCTTAGTAAATTTCAGACATACAATACATTCATACAATACATTGTTATTAACTATAGTCATCATGTTGTATGACAGATCTCTTGAACTTATCCCCCACCCACGTCTAACTGAAATTTTGTGTCCTTTGGCCAGCATCTCCTGAATCTTCACCCCGCCCCTCTCCCAGTCACTGGTAACCACCATTCTACTCTCTGCTCCTATGAGTTTGACTTTCTATCCACATATAAGTGAGATCATGTGACATTTGTCTTTATGTGCCTGGCTTATTTCATCCAGCATAGTGATGGATGCTCTAAGTACATCCATGTTGCCACAAATGACATGATTTTCTTCTTTTTAATGTTGAATATTGTTGAAGTGTATATAAACCACATTTTCTTTCTCCATTAATCTGTTGGTGAACACTTAGGTGGATTTCATGTCCTGGGCTATTGTGAATAGTGCTGCAATGAACATGGGCATGCAGACATCTCTTTGAGATCCTGATTTCATTTCCTTTAGTTATAAACACAGGAGTGGTACTGTTGGATCATACGGTTATTTGATTTTTAAGATTTTGAGAAATTGCTATATTGTTTTCCATAATGGCTGCACTAATTTACATTCCTGCCAGAAGTGTTCCAGTGTTTTCCTTCCCCACATCCTCACCCACACTTATGTTCTTTCTTTTTGATAATCATTGTTTTAACCAGTATGGGGTATTATGTCATTGCAGTTCTGATTTGCATTTCCCTGAAGATGAGTGATGTTGAACATTTTTTCATATGCGTGTTGGTTATTTTTATGTCTTCTTTTGATAAATATCTGTTTGGTACTTTACCCATTTTCTAATTGGGTTATTTGTTAAGTCTCATGGCTTTTTGGGAGATTGGTGTTAAAACCATTTGGGTATGTTTTTGTAAATATATCTATGTATAAGGATCCTTGCTATAAGAGTAACTTCTGGATGTAAAAGCCATGCAAATTTTAAATTTAGTAAATTTGGCAAATTGTCTTTAAGATGTTTGTATGAATTTACTTTTGTACAAACAATAACAATTCATACAAATTTACACTTTTGCCAAGAAGAGGTGCTAGCTTCAATTTTTCTTCCAGTACTGAATTGATACCAATATTCTTTTTAATTTTCATCTATCTGGTCAGATAAAATATATCACTCTAGTTTAAATTTTTATTTCAAAATTATTCATAAAATTGCATTATATTTTCAAGTGTTTATTGGCCATTTGTGGTTTTATGTATGTAAATTGTCTATTCATAGCCACTACCAATACCTCTATTTTTTGTTTGTTGTTATATAGGCATTACTTATACACCATGCATATTAATTCCTTGTTCCCCACATGTATTGCCAATATTCTTTTCCAGATTGTCACTAACCCATTTATATGATGGCTTTTGCAGTACTAAGCATTTTAATAATTATGAAGTCAAATCTTGCCACCTTTTTCTTTAATGGCTTGTCTTGGCTGTATTTCATGCTTAGAGTTTTAAGATTGCATTTAATTATTATTTTATTCTAAATGTATCTTTTTCTTTTAAAAAAAAATCAGTAGTACTTTATAGTTGGGGAAATGTACCTTCTAAGCATTTGCACACTCAGATTAGCTGGACTGAGATCACAGGTCTCTTTATAGCATGAGGCTCATCCGTATTTGATTAGAGTTGGTGGGCCAGCCTCCACTGGACTGATGGCTTTACGATTCCATCCACAGTTCCTAATAACCTTTTTGTTAAATACTGTCAGACAGGATGACTGATGTTATCCTTACAGTGTTATAAATTAGAAAATGTACTCTTGGATGTGTTTTTGGCTACACATCTACCCCATCTCTTAGGAGAAAGGTTCACTCCCCTTGGTTAGACATCAACTTTCTTCAGGGAAAGTACAGCCACACTCTCCTCCCTCTCAGCAGCCACTGTGCTGGGGCAAGGTACACAGGTAGCCTATAAGCACATTATTCAATCTTTCTTCCAGGATAGACCTAAAGTCATTGGATGTCAGGTTCCACAGGCCCCCAGCTGGGTCCATTGCAGAGCGCTGGAGACACAGGCCTGGAAGGTGCCTCCAGGGGCTCATTTCCATGGGAACCAAGTGGAGGCTTTGGAATTCTGGTCAATGTATTTTTTTTCCTGTCAAAACTACCGCAATTTTATTATACACTGCCCTTTGTCTCCCCTGAAGCCATACCACACTTCACCCATGCCTGGCCTTAGTGAGACATCTCTGCATTTCCGATTATGAGCCAGATAGCTTTCCAGTTAGAAGGGTGCCCCTCATAACTTAGGAGACCCCATTGTGCCTGTGTATAAATGAATTACTGAAGAAAATAATTTGAAGCAACAGAAGCCCCATTTCTCCAAACGAGGCTCTATTCTCAGCCTGCAGCATCAGCCAGACATTCAGAAAGACAGTGAGACTTGGGATAAATGGAAGTAATTTACTTGAAAGAGATATCCGTCAACTGTAGTTGGGTTAGAGGAAACTTGGCCCAAGCTATTTCTTTTGGCCCGAGGCTTAGAAATTTTATCATCTTGTTTACCTAGTGAATGAGGCTGCCATGGAACTGGAGTAAAATATATAACCAGAAGTCACTCAGAGTATAAGCTGAATTATAAATTTGGAGTGGTAGAAGTTAGGGCCAGCAAGTGGATAATGAGGCAAGGAGCATATTTGCAGAGAAAAGGACTGAAAGATGTTCTCTATTATTCATTAGTATTTAGTACCCACTACCTCACATTTTGCAGTTTAACTTTATTTTGAATTAATTTTACGTTTACAGAAGGGTTGTGAAGATAATACAGAGAGTTCCTATCTTCCTTCACCCTCCTTCCCTTATATTAGCATCTTACATAACCATAGCACATTTATCAAAACTAATAAATTGAAATCAACATAACACCATGAACTAAATTCTAGATGTTTTTCATATTTTTGCTGTAATGTTTACTTGTCCCTTCTGGGAAATGATCCAATGCAGAATACCATGTTGCACTCACTCACTGTATCTCCTTAGTCTCTTCCAATCCATGACTGTTTCCATGTTTTCTCTTGTGTTTTATGACCTTGCCAATTTGAAGAGCAGCAGTGGTTGGAGATCTGGCTATAGCAAGCACCTGGATGTGGGTTTCTCTGATGCTTCTCATGACTGGACTGTGTACCTTTCTCATTGCATCATGTTGGGGGTACGTGACATCAACCTGGTTTCCACTGTGATGTCAATGTTGATGTTTTGGTTAAGGAGGTTTTAATCAAGATTTTCTTCACTTTTTTCCTCTCTTTCATTCTTTCCCTCCCTTCCTTCTTCCCTTGCCTCCTGTTTCCTTCTCCTTCTCCCTCCCTCCTTCCTTCCTTCCTTCCTTCATTCCTTCCTTCCCTCCTTTCTCCTTTCTCCCGTCCCCCTCCCTCCCTTCCTCCTTCTCTCCCTCTTTCTCTTCTTTCCTTCCTTCCTTCCTTCCTTCCCTCCCTCCCTCCCTTCTTTCTTTCTTTCTTTCTTTCTTTCTTTCTTTTTTATTTCTTTCTCTTTTTTTCTTTCTTTCTTTCTTTCTTTCTTTCT
>CAUYLG010061058.1:0-45856 GCA_963573385.1 Cacajao melanocephalus | reverse complement strand
ATAATCCAATGCCCACCCCTTCCTTCCTTCCTTCCGTCCTTCCTTCCTTCCTTCCCTTCTTCCTTTTCTTTCTTTCTTTCTTTTTCTTTCTTCCTTTCTTGCCTTCTTTCTTTTCTTTTCTTTTCTTTTCTTTCTTTCTTTCTTTCTTTCTTTCTTTCTTTCTTTCTTTCTTTCTTTCTCTTTCTTTCTTTCTTTCTTTCTTTCTTTCTTTCTTTCTTTCTTTCTTCTTTCTTTCTTTTTAAATTTTACTTTAAGTTCTGGGATACATGTGCTAAATGCACAGGTTTATTGCATTGGTATACATGTGCCATGGTGGTTTGCTGCATCTATCCACCTATCATCTAGATTTTAAGCCTCACATGTATTAGGTATTTGTCCTAATGCTCTCCCTTCCCTTTTCCCCACCCCCTGACAGGTCCTAGTGTGTGATATTCCCCTCCCTGTGTCCATGTGTTCTCATTGTTTAACTCCCACTTATGAATGAGAACATGCAGTGTTTAGTTTTCTGTTCCTGTGTTAGTTTGCTGAGGATGATGGTTTCCAGCTTCATCCATGTTCCTGCAAAAGACATCAACTCATATTTTTCATGGCTACATAGTATTCCATGGTGTATATGTGCCACATTTTCTTTATCCTTTCACAGCTACTATCAGCCTAGAAAAACTACTGTATTTTTTCACCCTATTATTCCAATTGCATTGTAAAGAGTTTCTCACCTTCATTTGTTTGCTTGACAAAGTCTATTCTCAAAACCCAAAGCTATCCTTTTAAGATCTTACATCATCTCATGTTACACTCTGTTCAAGATTATAAAATGGCTCCTCTTTTCATTACAACTAAAGAAGTTGATCCCACATGTTCTGGCTTCTTTTTCCCTCTCTGATTTCACAGCCAAATCTTCCTGCGCACACTCCATTCACTCCAGCACTGCAGTCTCCTTGATGTTCCTCCAGCAATGAGTCATTGACACAACTGGGATTCATGGAATGGGAGCTTGTGTTCTCTCTTCCTGAAATTCTCTTCCTGCCGATATCCACATACCTGTGTACACATGGCATGATCCTTCCTTCATGTCTGTACTAGGCCTTTCTCTTATTGTTATAAAGAGATACCCAAGAATGGGTAATTTATAAAGAAAATGATTTAATTGGTTCATGGTTCTGCAGGCTGTACAGGAAGCATGATGCTGTCATCTGCTTGACTCATGGGGAGGCCTCAGGAATCTTACAATCCTGCAGAGAGTGAAGTGGGAGGAGGCACATCACATGGCCAGAGCAGGAGCAAGAGAGGGAGAGAAGGTGCCACACACTTTTAAATAGTCAGATCTTGCAAGAATCCACTCAGTGTCATGAGGACAGCACCATGAGGATGGGGCTAAGCTATTCATGAGAAATCCACCCCCAGGATCCAATCACCTCCCACTAGGCCCCACCTCCAATGCAATTCTACATGAGATTTGGGTGGGGACACAGACCCTAACTGTGTAACTCTGCCCCAGTCCCTCCCAAATCTCATGTCCTTCACACGTTGCAATATACAATCATGCCTTCCCAACAGTTCCTCAAAGTCTTACTCATTCAAGCATTAAATCAACAGTCCACGGTCCCAAGTCTCATCTGAGACAATACAAGTCTCTTTCATCTATGAGCCTATAAAATGGGAAACAAGTTAGTACTCCCATGATGCAGTGGGAGTATGAGCACTGGATAAACATTCCCAATTCAAAAGGGAGAAATCAGCAAGAGTAAAGTGGTACAGGCCCCATGCATGTTTGAAACTCAGCAGGGTAGTCACTAAATCTTAAAACTCCAGGATAACCTCCTTTGACTCCATGTCCCACATCCAGGCACTCTGGTGCAAAGAATGGGCTCCCAAGGCCTTTGGCAGCTCTTCCTGTGGGAAAGCTTCCTGTCTTCTGAGCCCTCCACACTCCTCATGGGGGCAGGGTTCAGCCCTCATGGCAGCTCTCACAGGCTGGAGTTGAGTCTCTGAAGGTTTTCCAGGTACAGGGTGCAAGCTATCCACAGGTATACCATTCTGGGGTCTGTAGAAAGGTGGCCCCCTTCTTACAGCTTCACTAGGCAGTGCCCCACTGGGAACTCTCTTGGAGGCTTCACCCCACATTTCCCTTCTGCACAAGGGCTCTGTCCCTGGAACAGGCTTCTGCCTGGACACCCAGGCTTTTCCAAACATCCTCTGAAATCTAGGTGGAGGCTCCCAGGCCTCATTTGCTCTTGCATTATGTGCACCTGCAGGCTTAACACCATGTGGATGTTTCCAAGGCTTATAGTTTGTACCCACTGAAGCAGTAGCCCAAGCTGTAATTGAGCCCTTTGAGCTCGCTCTGAGGCCTCTGGGTCTGTGATGGGAGGGGGTGCTCTGAAAATCTCTGAAATGCCTTTGAGACCTTCTTCCCATTGTTTTTGGTTATCAGCATTTGGCTTCTTCTTTGTTATGCAGATATTTCTAGCAAGCTGTTGCTCTGTAATCTGCTTAAATTCTTCTCCTGATAAAGCTTTTTCTTTCTCTGTCATATGGCAAGGCTGCAAATTTTTTGAAGTTTTTACACTCTACTTCCCTTTTTAAATATAAATTGCAACTTATTTCTTTGCTCCCACATCTGAGCTAGACTGTTAGAAGCTGCCATGACAGTCCTTGAATATGTGCTGCTTAGAAATTTCTTCCACCAGACACCCTAGGTCATCACTCTCAAGTTAAACCTTTCACAGATTCTTATCGCATGAACAAAACGAAGACAAGCTTTTTGCTAAGGCAAACACGCATGACCTTTGTTGCAGTTCACCCAGATTTCCTAGTTTCCATCTGAGACCTCATCAGTCTAGACTTCATTATCCATACTTTTATCAGCATTTTGGTCACAACCACATGACAAGGCTGTAAGAAGTTCCAGGCTTTCCTTCATCTTCCGTCTTCTGAGCCCACCAGACTCTCCCGACCTCCGCCTATTACGCAATTCCAAAGCTGCTTCCACATTTTCAGGTATTTTTTATAGCAAGGCCTCACTCTCCAGTACCAATTTTCTGTATTAGCCTATTCTGGCATTGCTATAAAGAAATATCTGAGGCTGGGTGATTTATAAAGAAAAGAGGTCCACCTGGCTCATGGCTCTCCAGGTCACACAGGAGGTACAGTGCTGGTATCTGCTGGGCTTCTGGAGAGGCCTCAGGAAACACAGCCATGGCGGAAGGTGAAGGGAGCAGGCATGTCACGGGGCTAGGGCAGGAGCAGGAGCGGGAAGATCCACACACTTTTAAACAATCAGGTCTTGTAGGAGCTCATTATCGGGAGGGCAGCACTAAAGGGATGGGGCTAAGCTACTCAAGAGAACTCCACCCCAATGATCCAGTCACCTCCCAGCAGGCTCCACCTCCAATACCGGGGATTTCAATTCTGCATGAGACGTGAGTGGGGACGCAGATCCAACCCACATCGAAGCCATTGCTCGGACACCTTCACACTGATGGATGTGTGTGCTCCTCATCTGACTTAAAATTACATTTTCTGCTTTGTGAGTTCATGTGTGTCTCTTCTCCTGTTTTACCTTGCTCACAACACTTTTTATATTCTAACATAGGACGTGATTTAGTTTTGCGTCCGCCCACCACATTAGAATGAGACGTCTACAAAGGCAGGTATTTTAGCCTCGTTTGTTCAGTGCTGCATCCCAGTACCCAGATGAGTGACCAGCATGTAATAGACCCTCAAAACATTTCTGTGGAATGAAAAAATACAGCTAGAAAATTTATTTTAGAATTAATAATTCTCTGGAGCTCTGGCAACTCTAATGCTTCAGAATACCGTGCCCCACAGGATCCTGCTGATCATTCTTCCTCCACATGACGGCCAAAATGAGCTTTTGTCCACAAACTTGGGGGAATGCATTTGCCATTTTCAACGTGTTGCTTATGGGATAATACATTCGTAAGTACCAAGTCATGAGCTTCCAAGAAAATTTGTGGGACACACTCTGTCTGCATAATGGGGGTCCCTCACAGTGAACCCAAGGCAGCACTTACGCTGGGTCCCACGGGGAGCTATAAGTTAGGTGTCTTTAATCCAGCTCTCCTCTGTCTCAGGTCAGCTGTGTAAACTAGAGCAAGTACATTGAACTCATTATTTAGTTTCTTCTATAAAGAGAGAGGTTTAGATTGTGTGGTCTTTAACATTTCTTTCAGCATGAAGATTATTTTCTCAAAAGGCAATAAACTAGGAACAGAATTAGAAGTCATCTCAGTAACCCTTGGCTTTCATGGAGCTTACCAGGTTATTTCATAAAAGCTGAAGTCCACAAGGGCACCACTGAGAACGGCCCACAAACAAACAGCTGAGCATATCCTAATTCATCAGTCTTTCAAGGAGGTCTCAGAAGAATAAGCCATGCCAGGGCTTCTTTTTATAATTCGATCATGGCTGATCAGTAACCTTTATTAGCCAGTGAACTTGCCCTGAACCACATCATACACCTTTTATCAGCCGATTTTCACAGAGATTGAAATCCAAAGTAAAGTGGCAGATGTTGAGTCTGGCCTCCTTGCGACTAACATTTCTGTTTCCTTCAAAAGAACTGACTCTCAGATTCTTCCCGGGTCTCTAGCTCTCTGAACGGAGGAACGTTGCTAGCTAGACTGCTGGTGGTTTCGAGGAGGCAGGTAGGAAGGAGGAAGCAGCTAAGATTTATCAGATGCTCACCAAATGCTCAGGGCTCTCCACCCAGGCACATAACAATGCATCCTGGTTTGTGTTAACAGTGACTTTTCTTAGTTTTTCTATTAATGCTTCTTCATAGAAGAGAACCAAACTGGCTGAATTTTATAGAAAGTTGGAAATATTTTCTTATTTTTTAAGGCCCATGGTGTGAGTTGTCAGTGCAGAATAATTACATTCTATGTGTCAGAAATCATAATCCAATGTTCATGAAATCTCTTCTTTAGAATATGTTTTAAGGAAAAAAAATTATAGGGGAACTAGACTTCTTACAGTGAGAGGAGCCTTTATATCATCTTGCAAGGATTCTGCAACTGAAAAACTGCTGTCAGCTACCAGGGAGAGTGCACTTTATGTAATAATATTGAAGGAGGAAGAGTGATAGGAGAAGAGGATTAGTTTCCATGGAGACAACAAATTTATTTTTAATGAATGACAACTCTCTAGAATTCTGGACTTACCAATTTATGCATTCAACAAATATTTTTTACTTCTCCTATGAGTTATGGTAGGTAGGTTTGGAGGTACTGATGATAAGCATAATCTGGGAATCTGCCCTTAAGGATTTTTAGCATAGAGATTGGTGCAAATGCTGTCAATAAAAACACAGCTCTTCGCAGGGTGGTTTTTCTCCCATCCCAAACCTTCCTTAAGAGGTAGTGCCTTTCTTAGATACTCACCCACTTTTCTCCTTGTGGATCCCAGGCTTATGTTAAATAGAATGCAAAAAGGAGAAGTGGCTGGTAAGAAGAAGGCAATAGTCAGAGACTTTTGTTTAATTATGCACCAGATTGGCTGAGCATGGTAGCTCATGCCTGTAATCCCAGCACTTTGGGAGGTTGAGGCAAGTGGATCACCTAAGGTCAGGAGTTCGAGATCAGCCTGGTCAACAGGGTGAAACCCTGTCTCTACCTAAAATACAAAAATTAGCTGGGCATGGTGGTGGGTACCTGTAATCTCAGCTACTTGAGAGGCTGAGGCAGGAGAATCACTTGTACCCGGGAAGCAGAGGTTGTAGTGAGCCGAGATCGCACCACTGCACTCCAGCCTGGGCGACACAGTGAGACTCTGTCTCAAAAAAATTAAATAAATAATAAATAAACAAATAACACACCAGATTGTGCTATCTAGTGCATAACAAGTGTTTCTAGCCTCATAGATACTTAAACTAAGAGTAGATTGAGAGATGAATTTTTCTTCACTCCCTCCTTTAACGAAGAGTTAATTGGGCTTGAGTGCTTCAGAGACGTTCTGGGTATTGCAGACCTAGTGGTAAAGGCGGTTTGGGTACTAACATGTGATTGCATGACCAAGTTGTGTCAATCAATGTATTCATGAGCATGCTTCCTAGATGGAATGCCCTAGGAACTAAGGGCTGTGGCAGGGACTTTCTGTGTTCTGTGTTAGCTGCCCTGGTGAAAGCTTGGGGACTTAGAGAATCAACCAAGGTTACTTATAAAGATCAAAGTGAAGATAATTTGTTGGGGTTTCATAAAATACTTCTAAATTTCAGGACATATAATTTTGACCAAAAATAAGATAGTCTCTGCAGAGGGCAGGGTAATCTGTGAATGTTATGACAGCTTCAATGAGAAGACCTAAACCAGCAACAGAAGCACGACTGCTCATGTTGAGATAGCAATTGAATGAGAAAGACAGCCTGTAAGGGGCACTGCTATGGTTTAGATGTGGGCTTTTCCTGTCAAAACTCTTACTGAACTTTCGTTGTTTTAGGAGCCTGAGGCACAAGGATTGCTTGAGTCCGGAAGTTCAAGACCAGCCTGGGCAACATAAGGAGTCTCCATTTCTACAAAAAAAAAAAAAATTAAAAGCTAGCCAGCTGTGGTGCTGTACACCTGTAGTCCTAGCTACTCAGGAGACTGCAGCAGGAGGATCACTTGAGCCCAGGAGGTCGAGGCTGCAGTGAGCCATGATCATGCCACTGCACCCCAGCTGGGCAATAGAGTGAGAACCCCCATCTCAAAACAAAAACAGAGGGGTTTTTAGAAATAGTTTTTTAAAAGAAATTTAATTGTCAATGTAACCAATCACAGTGCCTGTAAGAGGTGATGAAATTATTAACACAGATTAATGTCCTTCTCCGGAGGACTGGGTTAGTTGCTGTGGGAATGGATTAATCCCCATGAGAGCAGGTTGTTATAAAGCAAGGCTGCCTCTCCTGTCTGGTTCCTTCCCACACACGCCTGCTTCCCCTTCCCCTCCTTTGTGAAGCAGCTTGTAGCCCTCACCAAAGGCTGAGCAGATGGCAGAACCAGGCTTCTTTGACTTCCCAGCCTCTAGAATCATCAACCTAATAATCTTATTTTCTTCATAAATTTCCCAGTTGTGAGTAGTCTGTTGTAGCAATACAAAACAGATGAAGACAGACACTTTGTTATGATGAAAATTTAGCATCTTGGCAGAATTTATAGAAGGGTGGTGGAGACAGACCTTCAAATCCAGATTAAGGCATCTTGGAGAACAAGCAACATAGACAGGTTACAGAATGTGTGCATGGTGGTACCATCTTACAAGTGCTGAGGAAGAATGACATCAAGGCTGGCTTTGCACCTGCTGGGGACTGGCTGCTAGCTCTAAAGCAAAGTCACAGAGGAAGCAATGCTATATTCTGAGATGCCAAGCCATGGTTGACTTTCCACTTGCAGATCAAATTTGAAATAATGAGTTTGGTTAATGTAGAGGGAAGACAGAACGGAGAGGAAGGGGAAGGAAGAACCAAGTTTATGACTGGGCTCTGCTTGCCAATTTCAGGCTGCTCCAGATTCTGAAGGCTGTTGGGCTGCTCCATGTTATCAATGTCAATTTGGATAAAACAGGGTGAAAGTCTGAACTATAGAAAGTGAAAGTCCGAATTAGAAAGCTGAGCATGTCCACAAACAAAGCAAGAATGGAGTGGCTATTCTGGGATGTTGTCTAAGGAAGAGTACACATCCCCCTGGGTGCAAAGTGTCGAAGAGACGCTGGTTGGCATGGTGGCTACCACACGAACGCAGCCTAAGCCGGAAACACAACAACCTTACATTTGGAGGCGGGGGAGGATGTGCAGAGGAAGTGGCTGGTTGAGTTTACAAGGCAAGGTCCTCTTTTACAACAGTTCTCACTTTTATTATCAATGTGAGGAGGGTGGACATGTAATTACAGACGATATCCAACTGGGGAGGAACTCACTCATACAGCAAAAGAGAGGAAAATGTGGGGTGATATGTAAATGGAGGTGGGCCCCTAGCAGGGCTCAGGAACTCAAAGTTGCTGTGTGCATCCTCTAGAGCAAGTGATACATCAAAAGTCTGGATTCCTCCAGTGCCTCAGCACTGTTGGAGACGACAGTCTGGATTCCTCCAGTGCCTCAGCACTATTGGAGACAATAGTCTGGATTCCTGCAGTGTCTCAGCACTGTTGGAGACGATAGTCTGGATTCCTGCAGTGTCTCAGCACTGTTGGAGACGATAGCCTGGATTCCTCCAGTGTCTCAGCACTGTTGGAGACGATAGTCTGGATTCCTGCAGTGTCTCAGCACTGTTGGAGATGATGGTCTGGATTCCTCCAGTGCCTCAGCACTATTGGAGATGATAGTCTGGATTCCTGCAGTGTCTCAGCACTGTTGGAGATGATGGTCTGGATTCCTCCAGTGTCTCAGCACTATTGGAGATGATAGTCTGGATTCCTCCAGAGTGTCAGCACTATTGGAGATCATCTCTAATGTTACTTGGATATTCACCAACTGCTGCCAGTCACTGGCCAACAGTATTTGGCCAAGACTTCAACTTATGCTCAATGGATGTAAGCAATCCCACCAAAGTCTAAGGCATCTAGTCAGATATCTCAGTTAACAGTAATTTCAGTGCCTCCCAAGGGCCGGAAGAAATGTAACCAGGGAAGCTGCAAACTAAGATGGAGATGATCTCCCTCCTTAAATGAAAATCAGCTTATTTCAAAAGGCATACAGCATCAAATAAACTAATAGGATGTGAGAATGTTTTGGTTGGGGCAGTGGGTATTTGGGAAAGATGGTCCTTTCAGCGATTAATGATTAAGGGGCTATATTAGAAACTCTGTTAATGGCAGCAATGATATTTGTCTATTTTGGAATCCATATGTATCCTGGATTTTGTGGTTAACTAGAAAATCTGTGAATAAGATACATGGGAGAATTACAGAGTACAGAATAAATAGGCTAAAATTAGTAATAAAATACATCTCAAGTTAATTCTACTGCAGTCACTATATTCTTCTATAGGACTTCAGTTTTACAAAATATGAGTGAGCTACCGTGTAATAGTTCACCATATGATATGTTTTGGTGAACATTCCAGAAGCACTTAAAGATCATGTGCATTCCGGCTGGGCCCGGTGGCTCACACCTGTAATCCCAGCACTTTGGGAGGCCAAGGCAGGTGGATCATGAGGTCAAGAGATAGAGACCATCCTGGCCAACATGGTGAAACCCCATCTCTACTAAAAATACAAAAAATTTAGCTGGGCGTGGTGGCGCGCGCCTGTAGTCCCAACTACTCAGGAGGCTGAGGCAGGAGAATTGCTTGAACCCTGGAGGTGGAGGTTGCAGTGAGCCGAGGTTGCACCATTGCACTCCAGCCTGCCGCCTGGTGACAGAGTGAAATTCTGTCTCAAAAAAAAAAAAAGATCATGTGCATTCTACACTTGTTCTGTGTGGTAATTTTCTAAATTCCTACTAGTCTTACCTCAGGCTACTATAACAAAATACCATAGTCTAGCTGATTTTAAACAACAGACACTTATTTCTAACAGTTCTGGAGGAAGGCTGGAAGTCTAAGATCAAGGTGCCAGCAGACCCACTGTCTGGAGATGGCCTCCTTTCTGGCTTGCAGATAGCTGTCTTCTTGGGTCATCCTCCCATGGTGAAGAGAGGGCTCTGCTGTCTTCTTCTTCTTACGAGGGCACTTACCCCATCTTGAGAGCAGCACCCTCAAGACCTAGTCTAACCTTAATTACCTCCTAAAGGCTCCATCTCCAAATACAGTCCCACTTGGAGTTAGGGCTTCAACATAAAAGTTTGACATGGGGGGAGCACTATGTATTCAGCACACTGAATCTACGGCACTGCTTTAAAAATTTTTTTCTTGTTCAGTTAGAACGGAAAACAAAAGCATGATTAAATATTCCATTGTGACTGTGAATTTGTCTATGACTGTTTTCAGCAATTTTTGTTTTTAGTAATTACCTTGATGGTGTTCTCTTAACTTCCAAATCCGTGGTTTGGTGTCCATATTTGTTTTAGAAAATTTTCAACTGTTCCTTCTGAAAATACGTCTTTTGTCCAATTATCATTCTGTCCTTACACTGGGATTTCAGTTACATGTATGTAGACCTTCTGATGGCATCTTGAGGTTCTCAGCTGTTCTGTTTTCCTTGGCCCTGCCTTTCTCTCTCTGTACTTCGGTTGGGAGATTGCTACCTATCTATACTCGAGCTCACTGATTCTTTCCTTGGCCTCTCAAGTCTACAGACCATTCACTGGGAAGCATTTCTCATTGTTCTCACTGCATTTTCATGTTTATGTCTAAGATTTTTGCTGGATTCTTTCTTGTCTTTTTGGTTTCCTGCTAAAATTCAACCATGTGATCTTGCATATTGTCCACCCTTTAGACCAGAGACAGAAGCACATTATTTTATATTCCTGGTATGATGACTCTAACACCTGTATCATCTCTGTGCATGATTCTGATGCTTGTTTAGAGTCTTTGCAGAATTAATATCCTGGCCTTTTTCATGCTCCATATTTTTCTTTGAATTACAGACATCTTGTGTAAAACTGCAGAGCCTGAGGTGAATAGATTTTTTTTACCTGCAAATGGGCATGACTTTTCTTCTTTTAGTAGGGGGTCATTTGAGGCTGTCTAGCTGGAAGCTGAATTTCTCTGGGGATTTGTTTCTGTAACACTAAATAGCGAATCAACAGAAGGTTTATCATGTTGTTTTATTTTTTGAGATGGAGTCTCGCTCTGTTACCCAAGCTATAGTACAGTGGCATGATCTCAGCTCACTGCAACCTCCACCTCCCAGGTTCAAGAGATTCTTCTGCCTCAGCCTCCTGAGTAGCTGGGATTACAGGTGCATGCCACCATGACCTGCTAATTTTTGTACTTTTAGTAGAGGCTGGGTTTTGCCATGTTGGCCAGGCTGGCCTTGAACCCCTGACCTCAGGTTATCTTCCCACCTTGGCTCTCCAAAGAGCTGGGATTACAGGTGTGAGCCACATACCTGGCCTGACAGCTTTATATTTTAGATTAGAAATTAGACTTTTTAATCTGCTTATCACCATGTCTTTTTAACATCTTATTGGAAATTCTATCCAGGATAGTAAACCAAGAAAATCAAGTAGAAGGTATTTATATGAGAAAAAAAAAATCCAAAATATTACTGTTGACATGAATGTACGTATATAAAGTCTCAATGATTCTCTTCCCAGTTTATAATACTTAAAATGTTAGGTGAGTAAGTTGCTGAATTAAAATTCTATATATAAAAATCAATTAAATTTTGGTCAGAAAAATACATTAAAAAAAAACTATTTTAAAATAGCAAAAACATTAACCAAGTTCTGTCAGCCATGACTGTGCCACCTCTACCCAGGACATTTCTAGCCTCAGAGCAATCCTTCCCCAGGGTGAATCTTCAGAGCCCACGTGGCTCAGTCTCAAATTCAAGCAAAAGGCGGGAAGAGTTTGTCTTTGTCACTGTCCCTCTTCATTCCACAAACTTGGTAGGAGGCCTCTGAGCCTGGCTGTGCCTTTTTTTCTTCCCCAGGCATGAGGACAAAGCCTGTCCTAGTCCCTGCAGGTAAAGCCTCACTGTGTCATGGTGGGGTCCGCCTTGCATGGATGGTTTCCTTGGTTCAGAAAGCTGGGCACTTCCTCTTGACTTAAGGCCACCCACCCACCCACCCCCTTTCTTCAGTCACATTTCCAGTCATTGACTCCATAACTGAACATTTCTCTCATGCTGTATTTCCCCGCCTGGTTGTCCCAGGTCCACCTACATTGCGAGGGCTGCTCCATGCCTCGGGCTCGGGGGCTCTGCTCCCGCTCCTCCTCCCCGCCTTCCTCAGCTCCAAAGGAACATAGCTGCGTTCTCTTGGTATCTTCCTGCACAAATCAAGATTGCAAATTTTAGTATATACACACAAAAAAAAATCTCATGAATTGCCTCTATCACATGAAGAAAGCAATAATTTCAATTGAATTTTATATATTTTTGCATTAAAAAAAGAGGCTGGGCTAGTGTATGTAGGGTAGGGGGTTTTGTCTATTTTTTTACAGTTTTTCCCAATGCCTAAGATGGCTCTTGGCAGGTAGCGGGCAGGCCTCAGGGAGTCTCTGTGGACACGTGAGCTCAGTGTACATCCCAAGACAGAGTGGCCATTGGGCTGCAGAAAATTAATAAGAAATTCAGATTCATCATCACTATGTACAGCACCCATATGTCCCAGATTGTCTGGGACAGACCTGATATCAAATATTCTGTCCCATTTTCAGAGCATGTTTCAGACCATATGTCCACATTTATGTTTAAGAAAATACAGTATTCATTTCTTTAACAAGAAAGTAGGCCCAAATCTCCAGGAATCACTCCTGAATCTAAATGGCTCCTCCTCTCCACGCTAAAGGTCTGATGTAAATGCTCCGTGTTCCCCCGGGACCCACACAGAGAGCAGCATCTCCAGAATGGGGCCAGGGTCATGCAGAGGCTACACTCGGGCACGTGTGCCAGGGCCGTGGGATTACAAGGCCGTGACCGAGCACCAGTCCTTCTGGGAGCCAGGCCAAAACAATTCTAATCACTGTCACCATTTCCTGAATATTCTTCTGTGATTTGTGTAACCAACCCTGAAATTTTTCTTAACGTGTAGCAAAGTAGACACATTTAACCTTTCTTGAAGCACAGTTATTTGAGTATTGCCTATCTTTTCCTGCTTTTTGGAGTGGTTTAGATGCACGTGTACTTATAATTGCAAGGTAACACAAATACAAAATAAGGAACGATAATTGATCCTTGTCTTAGCTTGTAGTATTTTATGCTGCTTTCTATAAGGAGTTATTCCCTTACAGGAAGAAACTACTCTTTGGAAATGCTATAAATGACACTGCATAGCATGTATGGTACCATTCCATAAATTTTCCTCTGAATTCTGAAGGTCAAAATTTAATATCATGAGATAGTTATGTCACTTAACAAAGGTCCCAAAATACCGCTAGGACACATTGACCACCTAGAAAATATGTATTCATATAAAAACAAAAGTACCAGGCTGTGATTAGGTTATCATTCAATTATTTCAAAACAAGACTTACAACCCAGTTCATATGATGTGTTATAATTTAATAAATTTATGTCTGTATTTATTGAACAGTTTCTTATTAAAGAAAATTTGAAAATCTGATAGAGATAACCTAATTATAATATCTAATTACAGAGTGAAATAAATCACTAAGACCAGCGTAATGAGTCTTAAATACTAATTAATATTCAGATGAGAAGCTGAAATTTTGACATTCTAGTCATGCGGTAAAAATCCAGGAGCACGAGGGAGTGTGCGGGGCGTTTTGTCATTTCGAATTTGAAATTCCTCACACCTTCTGCATTGTTCAAACGAGTGCTGTGTTCTTCGAAGCTTTTGTTAATAACAGTCTAGACCTGTCAGTAAAATGCTGTTAATGCCACTCGCCATGTGGAAAGTCTTAGAGATAATTTTGCTAAAATCAGTTAAGGAAGGAAACCTAGAGAAGGTTCTAATCAGTGTTGTTGTAAAAAAAAAAAAAAAAGCAATGGCTTTTATCAGAAGAGGGAAGAAACAAAGGGTCCTCTGAAAGGACAGTGATCTGGTAACAAGTATTTGAACGGAATTAAAACACCCCAGCGGAGCATGCACCTCCATGCTCTTTCTGGTGTTGGGACGGGGGCTGGTACCGAGGCTCAGAGGCCAGACCCCAGCGAGCCTGCCAGGTGCAACTCCCACGTCCACCCTCCCCAGCAAACATGGGGATGTGAGCACAGCTCTGCTAGCCGGGTCAGCTCCTGTGGGACCCAGGGACGACAGTGCCACACGTGGTGTATAAGTGGCTTTCGGACATGCTTTCACATATTTGCTGCAGATACTTCTAACTCGGGGAGGCATTGGTCACTCTTCCCTCCCTCTTGGGGGCCAGGGTTGTACTCAGCCACCTCCAGGATCACAAAACAACAACAAAGAGCAACAAAACAATGAGACACCCAGCTGAACAACGGTTGCCTATAGAACAGCAGAGCACAGCCGTGGAAAAAGTAGCGAAAAATAAAAAAGTAATGGACTCATACGCCAGTGAATCTAAGTGAAGGATGGGTCTTGAAAGGGAAGAGGCTGCGGGGACCCCACCTGCAGGAAAACAGAAAACACCAACCACCCAGTCAGCACAGCTTCTGCGGGAGACTGTGCTGACACCATCAGAGGCACCGTTGCTGAGACAGCCATCGAGAAGGAAGAGCCGCTGAAGTTTTCTCCAGCTTGTCAAGAATGTTAGGAAAATATTCTTTTAAACTTGTGTAAAACTGGATTCGGGCCATGCCTGGAAGCAACCACAACACAGCTTCTTTTCCATCCCCTGGCACTCGCTGACAGCCTCAGCACTGACCTGCAAACCACAGACTGGAAGGGGCTGGCAGAGGAATGGCTGGTCCACAAGATGCTGTAGGATCCCATGGAATATCTCTGGTACCAAGACAATCCTTTCCAACCACATATGGTTGCTCTAACCTGGATGCATTTTGTCGATAAAGTACAATTATAATAAGTGAATGTGTGATGAGTTTTAGGAAGCAGTAGTGTATTCTCAGCATCGTAATCAGAAAGAGAAACCCAGTAGCAAGTAGGCGGGCAGAGGACATGACGCTGAGCCTCCCACCTGTATGGTCTTGGGCAGGTCACTTTATACTGCTAAAACTTAATGTTCATTTTAATAGAGGCAAGGTGACCAGATGGGTCACAAACTCCTTCCCGATTTGCTTTTTCCTGTGATTAAAGAATGCCCGAGTCGCTTCATATTAAATTTAAAACATTTTATGAAATTCATTCTCCCTAAGTCACAGATAATTTAAGTAATGCTGTATTAGTGCATTCCTTCATTGCTAAAAAGAACTATCTGAGACTGGGTAATTTATAAAGAAAACAGGTTTACGGGCTCACAGTTCCACAGGCTGTATGGGAAGCATGGCTGAGAGGCCTCAGGAAACTCATAATTATGGTGGGAGGGAAACAGGCACATCTTACATGACTGGAGCAGGAGCAAGAGGGAGAAGGGGAGCTGCTACCCACTTCAAAACAACCAGATCTCGTGAGAGCTCACTCACTGTCGTGAGAACAGCAAGAAGGAAATCCACCCCCATGATCCAATCACCTCCCACTAGGCCCCTCATCCCACACTGAGGATTATAAATCAACACGAGATTTGGGCGGAGACACAGATCCAAACCATGTGACATGCTGAGCCTATTGGTAGCTGGCCACACCTTCCTTCCAGAGGGGTCCTTCTCCTTGGATTTTCTCTTTCCCTCTTTCTTGGTGTCCTTTTCCTCCCAGGTCCTAATTTTCATTGGGTGTCTGTTTTCCCCCATCTTTCTTCACATCCCCTACATGTGAAGAAATTGCTGATATCCTCAGGATTTCTCCTGAGTTCCTATGTTTTCTCACAGTATACACATATATCTTGTGTGATTTTATTTATCCATAGTTTCAACCACTTCCTACAGGCTGCAATTCCCAAATATTTGTTTTCATTCCAGGTTGTTATATTAACATTTTAGACCCCCAGTATTAGCTATTTACAATAAAGCTCCACCTGGATATGTGCTTTCTGTATTAAGACTAACCACATTAAAATGTTAACTAGTATCTTCCTGTGCATATCTCCTGAATGCAAACAGAAACATCCCTATCTAAATGGTCACTAATATCAGACATCCAGTAGTAAGTCCTAGATCTTTTTTCCTTCTTCCTATAAGCTGTTTTCTAATTTTTCCACCATCAAGTCCTGCCCACTGCACTGTGTAACTGTTGATGAAATATCTTCCTCCTCTCAATCGGCACTGCTGTAAACTCATGCCTTCTCGTTTCTCAACCTGACTGCCGTGATACTTTGCAAAGTGCTCTCCTGTCCCTTGTCTGTCTGCTTTCGAATTCATCCTCACAGACACTCAAAGTGATCTTTTAGGATGTATATTTAATCATACAACTTAAAATCCCTCAATCACTCTTCAGCCACTCCCGCTACATGCATTTGCGTACAGAACAAGCTTCTTTTCCCCCGAGTCCTTCCCTGGACCCCCCTGGCATCGCCCCCACCTGACTGGAAGCTCCCTGACAGCGAGGGTTGGCCACTCACATCACTTCATCCCCTGTGCAGGGCCTGCCTCCTGGTGCCCAATTGGTGCTTGCTGAATAAAAGAATACAAATAAAGTGTATTTTAGAATAAGAATAGAATGTATTTCATTCATTCAAAACAGATCTATTGAGCATCTGTCCTCTGTCAAGATCTGTTCGAGGTGCTCAGAGGTATCAGTGATTGAAATAAAGATGCCTGTCCTCATGAAGGTCACCTTCTGGTATGGAGAGGCAATAATTAAAAATAAGTATAATAAACAAGTTATATCATGCATTTGCATGTGATGACTGCTATGGAAAAAGACAAGTCGAGCAGGGCAGAAGGAGATTAAGAGTGCTGAGCAAGAGGCTGACATTTGATTAGAGTGGCTGGGGTAGGCTTTGTCTGGATGGTGATGTGTGAACAAAGATAGGGGAAGAGGACAGTGGGAGTCCATGGTGAGGGTGTCTGGAGGGGCAGTGTGCTGGTGGAAAAAATAGCTGTTGCAAAGGCCAAGGGCCGGAGGTTATGGCTCAGGCTCTACGAGTAGCAAGGGGACCCATAGTAACAGCTGCTTAAAAGATGGTGGTAGAAATCATATACAGCTCCAAAATCAAATCAGTTTCTCTGACATACAATGTGCTGGTCAGTTAGTTAGAAAGATTCTAGATCTTAGAAAAAAATAACAACAATATATTGTCTTTCCTTCCTAGTAAACAGAGAGGGAAAAAGTTAGTTTATAAGTATCCAAGAACCACAGATTAAGAGGAGGAATGGGGTTAGAACTGGAAATAGACGGTTTAACATTTGCATAATATCCAATGCTGGTAAACTATTTAAGAAATAAATTATGAAATATCTATAAGATTAACTACTCTTAAACAATTATAAATCATACCACAAAAAATTAATGCAATAAGAAAGTGTTCACTATATAATGTAAAGTGGCTGAAGAAGTTTGCTTAATAGCATAAACAAGCTCCTATTTTAAGGTTTAAATTGTGCACATATGCTTTGTAATACTTGAAGAAATAAGTGCAGTGGGGAGAGGGTAGTTTGTATATTCATGTTGTACTTTCATATATTTTGCAGATTTTCTAAAATGAATAAGAATAATTTTAATATCAAAGAAAACAATGCTATTAAAAAGAAAACAGAAAGCTCTGTAACAGAACTCAACATGTATTTTAAGAACTTAGGGGGAACCTCACATGTCTTTGGAAAAGTAAAGCATTATTCAACAATTGCTGCTGGTAAAAGTGGAGTAATTGAACAATATGTAAGGCCTTCCTTCACACCATTCACTAAAACACATTCCAGTCATGTTAAATCATATACAGAAAGTTCTTAAAGAACATCAAGATTAAAACTCCAAATTGTCTTCTGGTCAATGATGAGAGATTGACCACATTTTTTTACATATTTTTCTTTCTATAATAGTGGGGAAATTTTTAAAAAATTGCCTAAATCCATAGCAACCAAAAATGATAAAAAATATGGATGGAGAAGTCATTTTTTTTAAGCAGGGTGGATGAAACAACAAATGAAATATCTGCATAGGCTGATATGAAAAAGGAAGCAACAGATTTGCCAAGCAAATCATGTGAAAACTCTCAGAAATTGTTAGTATTGGTATTGGTATCAGTGAAGTGAGGAAATGATGTGTAGAGACAGACACAGATGCACCAACTGAACATCTGTGAATGGAGATGCCACGTTCCTCCGTACATTTCCTGACTGTGTGTATTCAGAATAATACTAATCAGCCTCCATGTAATCCCCGTGCACACAGCTAGAAAATTGAATGTAGCTTTATTTTATAGCAAAAGAAAGTAAAATGTGGGGCTGAGAAAGCGATGGTCTTTTAAATATGATTTTAAAGACAGCCCCTAAGAGAATTAGCAATTCAGCTTCTAGAACATATACCCCCAGGCATAATGTCGAAACAAGAGACTAGAGAATTATTCTATGGAGAAACTAAATGGCCCCAGTTTTACCCAAATACATTCAGTCCTAAAAGGAAATGCTTGCCTTCCAGGCTGATCAATCTGCAATGAGGCTAAGCAATGAACAAGTCTTACCCACACGTTCAGAGCTCCTCATCAGCTTGTCACTACACTGTATGCAAATCTAAACATTCAGATAGCTCTTTACACTTGCAATCAGTTTCAACACACACACACAAAATGCAGTTAAGACAAATGCAAAGACTGGGTATGAAGAGAACAGAGATAATGCATTAAGGAAAAGAAAATGTTTAAGGCTCTCTAAAGTTAGAATACTAAGAAAATACATTTTTTCTATAAAATAAGAGCACTATGCTATGAAAAGAGAACAAATGGAAGACAAGAAAAAATGTTAAAATTAGAAATATGGAAAGTCAAATTAAATATATATTAAATACTTATGTCTATGAATGGGAACAGTATAAGAGGATTAACTTTTTAAAGACTGCCACAGAGACAGAGAAGAAGACATTCAGTTCCATCCAAGAGATCAAGAATTAGAAAAACATTGGACTTTTTAAGAAAGATATATTATGCTACCTTCAGATATATTATGCCTTACCTTCAAATTCTGAAGAAAACAATATTTAGAATTTTATACCTAGCTAAGCTATACAATGACTATGGAAATAGAATAATAAGAGAATTTTCAAAAATTTAAGAATTCAGAAATTTTGAATCCTTGAATTTCAATGAAAGTTGAAAGTAAGTCAAGAAAAACTAAGAATATATTTCAATGAAAGGTGAAAGTAAGTCAAGAAAAAGTAACATACAGAAAACAGGAAACAATGCTAACACAAAGGAGTTGTGAACTAAGTTTTTGCATGACAGATATATGATAGTTCTAGACAAAAAAAGGTAAAAATTGGAAAAGAATAGAAAGCTCTAGAAAGGAAGTATTCAAGACATGAAGTGACCAGTGATTTGCTACAGTGGATTATTTGGAGTAAAGTGATTAAAAGTACTCCATAACTGATGTATTATTGAGAAGAAGATTTTTTAAAAAATATGTAGAGGCATAGAGGCATAGATTTCTACTGCTATTGCCATGAACAATATTTACATAATACTGTGTCATGAGTTGAATTGTGTCCTTACAAAAGATATGTTAAAATCCTAACCTTGAAAATATATCAGAATGTGACCATATTTGGAAATAGGGTCCTTAGAGCTGTAATCATGTTAAGATGAGGTCATGAGGATGGGCCCTAATCCAATGTGATGAATGTCTTTACAAAATGGGTGGAAAGAGAGACACAGAGAGAACATCATGTGATGATGAACGCATTGATTGGAGTTGCATAGCTGCAAGCCAAGAAATGCCAAATTGCCAGTAATCAACCAGTGTGTGGGAAGAGATCTCAGGCAGAGCACATGCCTTGATTTTAGAACTGTAGCCCCCAGAAGTATGAGTCAATACATTTCTGTTGCTTGAAGCCATGCAGTTAGTGGTACTTTGCTATAGCAAATACCCCTAGAAAACGAATACATGATGCAATCAATATTTATTAAACAGAAATTATGACATAACCATGCTGGGATGTAAAACTGCTACGTCTTTATCTATTATAAAATACAGTTTGTAGATAATGACTGAACTTGATACATTAAGAAAAAGCAGTATAATCATATTAAGCATTTATTATGTATCTTCATAATGTCCACTATATTTATATAGATACACATATCAGAATAATGGAGAATTTAACTCCATATTTAACGTATAATTTACAACATGCCAAGTAGTATTCTAAATGTCTTACAGATATTAATTCATTTGTTGATCTAGTAATTCTATGAGTTTTTTTTTTTATTATTTCCATTTTCACGTGGAGAAACTGAGAGAGAAGTGGTAAAAAACTAAGTGATTCCATATATGAGTGAGAACATACAGTGTTTATCTTTCTGGTCCTGGCTTATTTCACTCTATATAATGTCCTCCAGGCTTATCCATGCTGCTGTGAAGGACAGGATTTCATTCTCTTCTATGCTTGTGTAAGTATGCTACATTTTCTATATTCACTCTTCTGTTCATGGGCGCTACAGTTGATTTCATATCTTGACAACTGTGAATATAGAAATATAGTGCTGCCATGCTATAGTATTCAGTATCAGTATTCAGTGTTTCTTTGCATACTGATTTCATTTTTTTTGGATATATTCTCAGTCATGAGATTGCTGTGGTAAGTGGCAAAACCTGAATTCGACTCAAGTACTCGAGGCCCAAAGTCTCTCATGGTAACCACAATGATAGGCTGTGTCTAAGACAAGTTTTGAGATCTGTGACATTAAAGTGAAAATAAATAGTCTCCAAGACAGTTTATAAGATAAGGGACAATAGGACACTCTAATATGCAGATGGTTGTACAGCTACTCTGGAATACTCTTGGAGTGATCTATTAAATTTGTGTATGTGAGTGTGTGTTTGTGTGTATGAAATGATTGTACATGGGCATAAAAAACATGAAAAATAGTATGCATAAATATTAGGTAACGGCAAAAAAATGCAATTACTTTTGTACCAACCTAATATATCCGTGGGATATTATATAATTAAAAACTGTACAGCAAATAAAATACCATTTCATTGGTGTAGTTTGAAAACGCTTTGAAAATTTAGCAGTCTCTACTTTAAACTGTGCATGTACATATTCAGCAATTTTACTTCCAAACAGAAATGGGGAAGTTGGTTTATAAAACAAAAAACATAGAATGCTTATAGGAGGATTAAATGTATTAAGCCCAAAATGAATTTTATGAAATGTCCTTCCAAAATTGAGCAGACACATAAATTGTGGCATATGGACACGACAGAGGACTATCTAAAGGAGATACACAGCATCATGGATACATCTTATAAACAACATTTTTAGCAAATGAAGTCAAACAAAAAGAAAAGAATAGACACTGTATCATTCTATATATACTTACAATTTTTAAGAATCGATATCATCTATAATTTTAAGAAGTCAGAATAGTGGATACTTTCTAGGAGAAGGGAAATGAGACAGTATGGGAGATGTTGGTGTATTGATAATGTTCTATTTCTTGACCCTGGTGGTAGTTGAGTGAGTGTAATAATTGGACATTATTTTTTGAATTGTGTACTTAGGAGTTGTCTACTTTTTACAGAAGTATATTAAACTGAAGTTGAAAATAATATGATTAATCAGTACATCTTCACTGTCATCCCTAAAGAGAAGAGTTTTATGCAACAGAGAAATACAGAAAGGCCGAGCACAGTGGCTCACACTTGTAAACCAGTACTTTGGGAGGCCAAGATGGGAGCATTGCTTGAGGAAAGGAGTTTGAGATCAGCCTGGGCAATATGGCAAAACCCCATCTCTACTAAAACTACAAAAAGTAGCTGGGTGTGGTGGTGCGTGCTGGAAGTCCCAGCTATGTGGGAGGCTGAAGTGGGAGGATCACTTGAGCCCTGGAGGTTGAGACTTGGACAATAGAGTGAGACTCCATCTCAAAATAAATAAATAAACAAATACAAATTCAGGTATGTTTGTAAACAACCAAACCTCCTGAAAGGAAAAGGTGTGGCTAAGGAATAGAGTGTGCCTTTGAAGAATGGGATGAAGATTTGCGTCCTAGCTCGGCCGCTTTATATCGCATCCCCCAAGTCAAGTGAGGAATTGTCAGTTTCCTCATCTGTAATGTGGGGCAGATAACCCTTCCTGGGGCTGTCGTGAATGTTAAGCGAGCTGTCCAACACAGTGTCCTAAGCAAGAGTCTGACACGGCACAAGCTCAGCCAACACCTCCCTCGTTCTCTAGGCACACTGCACACCAAGCAGGGTGGTGACCACCATTTCCCTCAAAACCACACTCCTCATACTCTTTCTTTGCTGTTGCTGTAAGCCATTTATTGATTTGTGGTATTCTTTGTTTGATTTTATTTTTAATCTTTTTAAGTTCTTTGCTGTTTCCAACCGAATTAGCAGTTACGCCTCTGGAGGCTAGACATTTTCCTCCTCCTATGATTACAAATTTCTCTCTCTAAAAGGTTTTGTTTTTTTTAAAGTGTTACACTTCTTAAGTGTAACACATCCACAAAGTATAAAAAAATTAGTGTACTTTTGTATATTTTTGACCACACCTGAAATATTGCCTTATAGTGGTGTCCAATGCATTTACTCAATTCCATTTCCAGTCTGGCCTGTCTGTTCTTCCTCCTGCTGCTTCTCCTGTAGCCTTGCCCACGTAACCTCTATTCTTGGCGTTTTCTACTTTCTGTCCCACCCCAGTTCCTGCCAGCATGGCCCAGTGCCCCTACTGCTTGTGGGAAGAATCCACAAAGAATAAGCAGCTGGCACGATTCGTTTTTTGTTTCAGATCTTAGACCTGAATCTTGTTTCTTTCCATCTTGCTCTCTGCTTCCACTTTTCCTCATTTCCTAGACTCCTTGTCTCCTGCTTTACACCTGATGTTCTTCTGGCCACTTGTTTTGGAAATCCAAATATACTGCTCCTCTAGTATTCACACCGGAATTTTTGTCTTGATTTCCATTTGACTCTACATGGAAAAGGAGAAAAATAACCTTTCATTAATGACCTTCTAAGTAGGATGTGTTCTGATTATTTATTTTTTGTTTGTT
The DNA here is from genome assembly GCA_963573385.1 of Cacajao melanocephalus. Classification (NCBI taxonomy): domain Eukaryota; kingdom Metazoa; phylum Chordata; class Mammalia; order Primates; family Pitheciidae; genus Cacajao; species Cacajao melanocephalus. Next base: position 23,126 of record CAUYLG010061058.1, on the reverse strand, counting down.
TTTCTTGGAGGATGTGGGAGATGGGAAAATAAGTGGCATAGGTTAAAGAAAAGGATAGATCCAGAAACCCAAAGAAGGCACAGATTATTTAGAACTATGGTTCTTAATCAGGGATGATTTGTCCCCCAGGGTATATTTGGCAATGTACCCTGTAATTTTTGGGTTCGCGTTTTGTCTGCACTTTTGGTAAACGTTACTTGCTTCTAGTGTGTAAAGACCACAGAAGCTCATTAACATCTTGCAGGGTGTGGTGGCTCACGCCTGTAATCCCAGCACTTTGGGAGGCCGAGGTGGATGGATCACCTGAGGTCAGGAGTTCCAGACCAGCTTGGCCAACATGGTGAAACCCCATCTCTACCAAAAATACAAAAAATTAGCCAGGCATAGTGGCATGTGCCAGTAATCCCAGCTACCCAGGAGGCTGAGGCAGAAGAATTGCTGGAACCTGGGAAGCAGATACTGCAGTGAGCCGAGATCGTGCCACTGCACTCCAGCCTGGGTGACAGAGCAAGACTCTGTCTCAAAAATAAAAAATTAAAAAAATAAAAAACAGAAGAAGAAGCTCATTAATATCCTACAATGAAGAGAGCCCCTGACGATGACAATGAAGAACTGAAAAATTTTCTGGTCACTTACCAGGAGCACTCATGTTGAGAAACGGAGACTGAAGAATTGCGGGGGTAAGGGAGGGGAGAGTAAGATCGTGAGCTTTCAGGAAACAGCAGGTGGGGGGCTAGGTCCTCACAGGTTTGAAGGTCTTGCCAGCAGTGTGAGATTGGAGTAGCTACCACATAACCTGGAGCAAGATAGGGATTACCACAGAGGATCTGAAGGAAGTCTTTCATGTTAGTCAGTGTTATTTTTTTCTGCCAATTCACTACTTAAGGCGTATTACTTTTCATGTATTTGGAAGTCAAATTTGAGTCTTTGTGGATGTGACATCTTGAGACAGATTTGAGAAAGAATCAAGAAGACCTTACTGATGGGGTCACCAAAACTATTTTCCATCTTTATTGTTCCATCTAATACTGTCTTAACCCTTGAGAAGGGTGTGGGGATTAACACCAGCCAAGGATCTGACCAGTGTTTGGATGGACACGTTCCAGCCCCTCTGACGAGAATCCAGACATCCTTCTCACATCCTTCTTGCATGTAGTAACAGCACTCTAGTAACTTCTCCTCTTGTAGTGGCCTCCACGTTTGAAGAGGTTTCTGCCCTGTGCACATGAACTCATTTACCCATTTCACGAGACTGTTTATGTTGCTCCTAATGGTTGCAGCTAAGCTGTTTGCAATCTTGTCAGAAAAAGGCAAGCTCAATTCCGGCAGCTGAAATTTCATGTTTAATGCAGGCATAATACGAGAAACAACTGCTGCAATCAGAAGAGGCCCCAGGGGGGACGTGTGGAAAGAGGAGTTTAGATAGCAGTCACACACGTTAACTGAGAATCTAACCCCGAGATGAAATTACTCTTATTACAAAGCTCCAGTTCGTTATGGTGCTGGCATTATCCTCCCTAAGGCTTCCAACATCCTTATCTTCAAGGGTCAGAAAAATCCTAAATCAAAGTTAAACTTCCAGATAAGAAGAAAATACATTTAAAATATTACATCAGTATTTATTGTTTGGGAGAAAAGAAAAAGAGATTCATTTAAGTAGAGAACCGTAACAGCTACGGCAGATGTCTGCCCAAATCCTTTCCCATCTTTCCTGTGAATAGAGCCCTGATATTGCTAGGCCTGTCTCCACGTCGTCGATTTAAGCCATTCATGGTGTCCTCAGGCCCCTTGCTAGTGATGGGTCTAGGCTTCAGCATCTGACACAATCCTGACCAATCAGATGGCCTGATGGGTGTTTCCAATAAAGAAGACTGGTGAACTCAGTGGAAAGCCAGTGCCTGGGGAAAGCCACGTAGACATGTAGAAACCCAGGATGTAATGACATGCTTGGAACCTTGACGTGACCATCCTCCCGCTGGATTTGTGAGAATAATGTTTAAGTCGCTTTATGTTGGGATTTGTATTTGCTTGCAGTAAAAACATCAAACTGATAAAAGTAACTTTCTATTTGCCACGGAAGGTGCACCTTCTTCTTTTTCAAAAGAAATAGTAGGCTTAGCAACTGTATATTAGCAAGTCGGTGAAACCGATAATCCACCATTGTTTGCACAGAAGAAGGAACATTTCAAGTGGCTTGATCTCCACCACTTACTTTGTTTCCTTGAGCACCTTGAACTATAACGTCCTTAAGTCTGTGAGGTGCTCGTATTGCTCCATACGCTCAATCTAAGAACAGTTATTCGTTAATTTGACATTTCATTTCAAACTTGTTCTGAATAGGGCTCATAGAGCATCAGTTTTTATCCTTAGAACAAGAACATAAAAAGTCTCATTGACAATATTAGTCTTCACTGTCCCTAGTATTCTATATAAATTATGGCTACGTGAAGTGGCTCACAGCTTGTAATAACAGAAATTTGGGAGATCAAGGTGGGAGGATCGCTTAAGCCCAGGAGTTTGAGACCAGCCTAGGCAATATAGTGGGACCCCATCTTGACAAAAAATAAAAACCAAAAAATTAGCCAGGTATGGTGGCATGTGCCTATAGTTCCAGCTACCAAGGAGGCTGAGGTGGGAAGATTGCTTGGTGATCAAGTAAGGTCAGAGTCCCCTGAGCCATAATCATACCACTGCACTGCAGCCTGGGTAACACAGGGAGACCCTGTCTCAGTAAATAAAAAATAAATAAATTCTACTTGTACTTTTACCTGTAACCTGGTGTTTCTAGATCAACAGACATTTAAATGTCTTGTTTAAACTTCATCATGGTCTTCAAGATGATTTTTATTATATTATGTGTACCAAAATGACTTTATCGAGAATCTAGAATTATAATGCCATTAAATTTAACACATATTGACTGCATTCTTATTACCATTTTCTTAATTATTGACATCTCTTATTTGTACGGCATTTTAGAAATTATAGAGTATGCTATATTAATTCTTTAATTTTCATCAGATTAACATATATCCTGCACTGTGCCAGACGCTGAGGGAATTTAAGAAAAATAGAAAACTGGCTTGGCTAACTGAAATAATGCACAACAGAAGTTTTATTGGGAAGTTTTAATTAAAGCCAAATATCAGTAATGCTAGAACATATTCCATCTACTCTTCACATGCCAACTTAATACTCAGTAGAGGAGAAAGATGTTTTGATACGTGGCTCCATGGCACTATTTTCCCCCAGCTTTATTACGTCTTAACTGACACATTAAAAATTGCATATATTGAAGATGTATAGGTGGTACATTGCTATATGTATACTTTGTGAAATGATTACACAATCAAGTTAATCAACATGTTTATCAGCTCACATATTACCATTTTGTGTGTGTGTCTGTGTGTGGAGTAGAAAATACAAGAAATTTACTTCCTTAGTAAATTTCAACATATAATACAGTTTTACTAACTCTAGTCATCATGCTGTATATTGGCACTATTTGTAAGCCCAAAGGTAATAGATGTATGAGAACTATTAAATCAAAGTGGCCTTTTTAAAATGTAGAAACATTTGTTTTATTTGCATAACTGAAAAGTCTGTCTGTCCTGAGTGCCATGTCTATGTAACTTGCACATCTCAAATTGTTTCTTTTCCATTGGAAATCTGAGATTAAACCTGAAAAGCTCCAAAAAAAAAAAATACTCTATAAGACTACGTCGTAGATTCCTCTTTATTATGGTACAGATGATTTTTTAATTTCTTTTCTTGTATAGCTTTGTCATTTTTACCTGTGGAGAGCTAGGCAGGAAGCTTGACTGATATTTTTAGCATATTGACTTTTTTTTTTTAACAATCTGACTTTTTTTTTTTTTAAGAAGGCAGTTGAGAAAATGATCTTTCTTTGGGGGGTGTACTAAATCCTTATGAGTTCACAATAATAAACAATATTCTTCCTCAAATCCGGAATTCATAGTTTTAGTAGCTAAATGTGTCACCTAAACTGAAAGTCATCATTGTAACTAACCTCAGGCTTTAATTTTGCTCCTTAATTTTCTATCTGCATTAGTCTAGAAAATGTAGTCTCCCTTTGCATCAATTATAAAATGAAAACAAATACTATCTACACTATAGATGTAAAAATCATCAACAGAATAATAGCAAACTAAATCTAGAAACATAAAAAACGTTTGTATGCAATGGGAAAGTGGGATTTATCCCAGGAATACAAGATTGTTTTAACCATCTTATGGTGAAAATCTAATGATGTGGTTCATCATATTGATGGAATAAATAATAAAAATACATGATTATCTCAATAGATGAAGAATAAAACAAATGGCAGAATCTACTACCCCTTAATAGTAATTTAAAAAGCATACAAAACTAAGAGTAGAAGGAAACGTAACTCGGTAAAGGGGCAGCCATGAAAACCCCACAGCCCACATCAGACTCTGTTGTGAAAGATGAAATACTTTCCCTAACATCAGGAACAACTCAGGGATTTCTGCTTTCAGCCGCTCCATTCACCGTGGTACTGGAGGTTCTGGCCAGGGCAATTAGGCAAGATAGATAAATCAAAAGCATCTAGATTGGAAAGAAAGAGGTAAAACTACCTTTCTTTGTAGATCACATCATTTTATGAATATAAAATCCTGAGGAAACTACTGAAAACTGTCATAGCTAATGAAGAATTTTGTGAACATCAACATCCAAAATCAACAGTATTTTTTGCCTAAGTAATGAAAAGCCTAAAAATTAAATAAAATACTATTCCACTTGCAAAAGCATCAACATTAGCAAAACAATTTAACAAAATGAAATTAATCAAATCAAAATTAAACAAAATAAATGTAAAGCTTTCCTCTGAAAACCATAAAACATTGCTGAAAGAAATTTAAAAAGACCTAAAAAATAAAAATATATCATTTGAACTTGGATATGAAGAATTAGTATTATTGAGATGATATTTCCCAAATTGATCTACAGATTCAACACAATATCTGTCATGATCCCAGCTATTATTTTTGAAGGAATTTAGAAAACAAAAATTAATATGGAATTCAAAGGATCCAGAATAGTCAAAACAAGCTTAAAACAGAAGAATGAAGCTGAAGGACTCGGGCTTCGCAAGGTCAAAACTTCCTACACAGCTGGAGTAATCAGAAAAGCACAGCACTGGCAGTCAGCACTGGTGTAAGGAGAAACACACAGATTAATAGGATCCAACTGAGTGCCCAGAAGTAAATATTCACATTTATCGTCAACTGATTTTTGACAATAGTTCCAAAACAAATAGAGGAGGGAACAGTGTTCTCAACAACTGATGCTGGAATAGTTGGATGTTCACCTCAAACTATATATAAAAAGTTAACTAAAAGTGTATCAAAGACATGACTATAAGAGCTAAAACTATCAAACTCTTAGAAGAAAACCAGTGTATTTCTTTGTGATCTTGAAATAGATCATAGTTTCTTAGATATAGCACTAAAAACACAAACAAACAAAAAAAAAGAAAATGATAAAACAGACTTCTTCAATATTAAAAACTTGTGGGCTTTGAAGAATCCATTAAGAAAATAAGAGACAGCCACACAATGGAAGAAAATATTAGAAAATCATATCTTAGGGACTAATATAGTTAACTCTTTAATAATGCCCCTACACAGTCAAAAATCTGTGTAAAACTTTTGACTCCTCCAAAACTTAATTATTAATATCCTACTGTTGACTGAAAGTCTTACTGATAAAAAGTCAATTAACACAGATTTTATGTTACACATTATATACTGTATTCTCACGATAAAGTAAGCTAGAGAAAAGAAAATATTTGGAAAATCATAAAAAAGAGAATATTATTTATTATTTATTAAGTTGAACTTATTAAGAGACAACATTATTTATCAGGTGGAATTGAATTGGATCTTCATAAAGGTGTTCATCTTCCTCATCTTCACACTGAGTAGGCTGAGGAAGAGGAGGAAGAGGACTGGTTGATCTTGCTGTCTCAGGGGTTGTAGAGAGAGAAGAAAATTCACGTATAAGTGAACCCATGCAGTTTAAACTGTATTGCTCGAAGGTCAACTCTATAAAAAGTAATATAAAGAAAATAACACAATTAAAAATGGGAAAATGTATATCAAAAACTATGTCTCCCAATAAGATATGCAAATAGCCAAGAAACTCAAGCAAAGGTGCTCAACATCATTAGTCATCAGGGAAATGCCAATCAAAACCATAATGAAATACAACTTCACATTCACTAGGATGACCAACATCAAAAATATAATAGCAAAGGTTGACAAAAGTACAGAGAAATCAAAACCCTCAGGCATTATTGGAAGGAATATAGAAAGGTACAGCCACCTTGTAAACAACCTGGCAGTTTTACAGAAGGTTAAACACAGAGATACCATATGACCCTGCTATTGAACTCCTTGGGACATACCTAAGAGAAAAAACACATTTTCATACAGGTCTGTACAAGAATGTCCATATAAACTTTGTGAAAGCATATAAATAGAAACAACTCAAATGTCAATAAATTATTTCATGGATAGATAAAACGTAGTATATGCACTTGATTTCATATGGAATATTGTTAGTGGATGTACTTTACACATCATACAAAATGAAAGAAGCCAGTCACACACAGAAAAGCGTCAGTGGCTGGCTAAGGCTGGTGACGCTGAAGGGAGTGGGAATGACTGCTAATGGGTAAGACACACCCATTGGCACCTATCTGAGGGGAGAAAAGAATGTTCTAAAATTAACTGAAGTGATGGTTGCACAACTCTGTATTTGAAATAAATTAAATTGTATGTTTTAAATGAATAAATTGCATGATACAAATTACACCTGTTATGGACTGAATTTATTTGTCCCTGCTAAGTGTATATGCTGAACTTTGGACTCCCAACTTACAGTATTAGGAAATGGAGCTTTTGGAGGGTATGTAGCCATGAAGGCAGAGTCCTCAGGAACGGAGTTAGTGCTCTTATTAAAGAGTCCTCAGGGAAACTCCCCTTTTGCCGTGTGAGGATGCAGGGAGAAGAGGACAGTCTGCAACCTGGAGAAGGACCCTCAGCAGACCCTGAGTGTGCTGGTTCTTTGATCTTGGACTTCTCAGCCTCCAAAACTGTAAGAAACAAAGTGATGTCATTTGTAAGCCATCCAGCTTAGGGTACCATGTGATGGCAACCTAACTAAGACAATATCTTGGGTAAAGCTGGGTTTGTGTGTATGTGTGTAAGTATACATGTATGTATGTGTACATATTTTACAAACATGTAATATATATAAGTATAAAATAGATAATTTTAACAAAAAAGGGGAAATAAAGAAAAATAGGCAAATTTACAAGTGCAGATCATAAAAGGAAAATGGGTTAATTGGAATAGAAGAGTTTCTGATCATCAAATTATAGATATGTTTATACACATATATACATATGATTTATGTCTTGACAGAAAAGTCATATCCAGAACATATAAAGAATTTCAAAAATCAACAAGAACAAGGCAAATAATTCAAATAAAAAATAAACAAAATACTTGACTAACTGCTTTGGAAAAAATAGCCAATAAACATTTTTAAAGATTTTCAAGGTAATTTTTTTAACTTAAAAAAAAAACTTTGTGGGTACATAGTAGGTGTATATATTTATGGAATATATGAGATATTTTGATATAGACATGCAATGTGTAATGATTATATCATGAAAGTAACTATGCCTCTATAAACTTTCATAGCTCCCAAAATTCCTCTGGTTATTTAATTCTAGTCTTATTCTATTGTGGCCAGAGAGGATGCTTGATATTATTTCAATCTTTTTGAGTGTTTCAAGACTAATTTTGTTACCTAACGTATGCTCTGTCCTTGTAATGATTCATGTGCCGAGAAAAAGAACGTGCATTGGGTGAAATGTTCTGTAACATTTAGATCCGTTTGGTCTACAGTGTGGATTAAGTTTGATGTTTCTTGGATTCATTTGCTCTACAGTGGTCTCGTTGGTTACATTTGGTCTATAGTGTAGATTAAGTCTGATATTTCCTTGCTGATTTTCTGTTTGAAAGATCTGTACAATGTCAAAAGTGGAGTGTTGAAGACTGCAGCTATTATCGTATTGAAGTCTATGTCTTTCTTTAGCCCTAACAATGTTGGCTTTATGTATCGGGCTGCTCCAGTGTTGGGTGCATATATACTTAAAATTGTTTTATCTTCTTGCTGAATTCACTCCTTTATCATTACATAGTGACCTTCTTTGTTTCTTCACAGTTTTGGTCTTGAAATCTACTCTATTTTGTCTCTTATATATATAACTACTCCTGCTCTTTTTTGGTTTCCATTGGTATAAAATATATTTTTACGTCCCTTTTTCATTTCATGTGTGTCTTTATAGGTGAAATGTGTTTCTTGCAGGCAATAGATCAATGGTCCTTTTTTTAAAATCCACTCAGCCAGTTTACAATTTTCACTGGAGACTGGATAAGTACGGACTTACTCCTACCATTTTGTTATTTGTTTTCTGGTTGTTTTGTGGTCTTCTCTTCCTTCTTTCTTTCCTTACTGTTTTCTTTTTAGTAAAGATGATTTTCTCTGATAATATAATTTACTTTCTTGCTTTTTATCTTTTGTATGTTTTTGTTGTTTCGTTGTTCTTTGAGGTTACCATGAGGCTTGCACATACTATCCTATAACCCATTATTTTAAGCTGGTAACAACTTAGCATTGTTTGCGTAAACAAATAAGTAAGCAAAAGAAGACTGGTAAAGACTCTATGTCTTAATCTTGTCCTCCTCTTTTCAGCAGTTTGTTATTACCATTTATCTTATTATACTGTCTACTTTAAAAAAACCCATGTTACATGGTTCCCAAGTTTGCTTGTAAGTCTGAAATGTCGTTTTTCTCTTATGAACTTTTTGTGTGCCAAAATTAAATCCAACAAATATTTATTGAAATCCTACAATTTCTTAAAGAATTAGATAAAGAGCCTCCAGCCAGCAGGTGTATCTAAACAGCAAAATAATCATATTAGTAACCTAACTTAGAAAAGGCAAAAAAAAGAAAAAAAAAAAAGACAGAGCAAAATAACAATTAGTACATATTCATCTGAGAGAAATAAGAACACTGCATATTTTAGAAGTATCTGATCAATAAAAAATATGATATTTATTAATAAAATAAATTATTAGCATTTATTGGTTTTCAATAAATACTTGAGAGAATTTCTGTGATTTAATGAAAGATGAATTGAGGAAAATAAAGTAACAACCATGTCCCCAAAATATAAGAACCTTCAAAGAAAACAGTAGCACCGACCATTTTAAGGAAACAGAAAGAGAACAAAATATAAGAATCTCAACAAAGAACATTAAACATAAAATGTCTTGGATTGACTTTTACTGGAAATAATAAAGTTTCAAGTCTCATCAGTTATGTTTTAAATACGAACACTTCAGTGTTCGGATTTTAAATGTGAATGGGAAGAATTCACATTATCAGGAAGTGCTATTGTGTGAAGAAAAGGAATGCTCTGAGAACATCAATGTGACGCCCAATTTGCCGCTTCTGTTGCCTCTGCCCTCCCCGACAAACAGTCCAGCTGTCTTGTAGCTCTTTGCTGTGGTGAGTGGCACTGTGCCAGAAGACGGGGGCCTGCAGGTCATCGCCACCCCAGCCGGCTCTGCTGTCCTGGCTACAGCCACCCTGTAGCCGTCAGTGCTCCCACCAGCCGTCCCTGTTTTTCAGTTTCTGATGTCAAAGGAAATCACTGCATCTGTGCAGACAGCCAACCAGCCTGCCCCGTCCTCTGCCGCTAGGTCCTTAGTAGGGCAGACATTGTGGTCGGGAGTGCTGTGTGATGCAGCCTATTTTAGAGTCTTTCTCCTGGTCATCTTGCTTAGAACCTCCCTTCTTCAGCCAGTGAAACAAAAGTTGTCAAACAGAAAATAATAGTCATCTTGAAGCAGGTGAACTGGTTTTCCACACACTTTAGACCAGGCGCAAGCCTGCCTTGAATCAAATCCAAAGGCCTCCCTTTGCCATTGATAATCACTATGGTTCCAGTGGTGTCTGATGGACAAAAGGGAATGTGTGCCTTAGCAGAGTCCGCACTGACCTCCCCTCACATCTGGCATCCAGGGATGGGTTTCAGCAACAAAGTGATTTGGGCTGCTCCTCTATTCCAGGGCCTGAGACTGGTGAGGGTCATACATTGACCATCCTTGTCACATGCAAGGTCCAGCGAAGCATTCTCAGGTAAAACTTGGAGGCCTAAAGCTGGCCTGGGGAGCCATCTGTCTGTTCACTGCTATGCTGCATCCTTGGAGCCACAATCAGGCTGCTGAAGAGATTTGGGGGATCTCTAAGATTCACAGCTGCATTCCAGATTCAGCAACTCCTTTTAGATTCACATACTCAGCAAACATGAATTCGATGCCCCGTGTGTGCCAGGCCCTGTGGAGGTGTTGGAAGTGGGTTTGTAGAGTTGAGGGACCTCTGACTCTTGGAAGAGGTCAGAGAAGGTTCTCAGAGGATGGAAGTGGAGTTCAGGCTGAAGCTAGAGGTTGACTGTGGAGGAGGGAGAAGAGGAGAGCATTGCTGGAGGGAACATAGGGAGGAAAGCGACCCCTTTGGGGGATTCCAGGTGGGCAGTGAGATTGCAGGGGTATTGAAGGAAGCGAGGGAGGGAGAGTTGAAAGCGTTACTCAGATACGACCCTATGAGCCACAGAAAAATCACTTTTATGTTTGGGCATTTTTTGTGGTAATTAAGATTGTGGCTGTGGATCATTTTAGAAGGCTGCGGAGAGATACCCTTCATCTATATGCTACACAATATGATGGAGTGTGTCTGTTGTTCACATTTTTTTCTCAGTTTTATTATAATTTTTTATTTCATTTTTAAATGCTTTTACATGTGTTTTAAAATTTACAAATGCTTGGGAAGAGTTTTAACTTTTTTTTTTTTTGCAATTTCATTAGATTTTGGGGCATGTATGTGGTCAATAATATTAATTTCTTTGGTATTTGTTAAAACTTACTTTGTGGTTAAATATTTTTAGATGACTGTTTCATGCATCATTAGAACAAATGTGTGTTCTTTTAGTGTTGAGTATATGCAAGAGGCCAATGTCAGATTAAGCTTATTAAATTTGCACAACATGTATTTTTTCCAGTTTGCTAGATCTATTTCCTTTCTAAGAATAGTATGATAAAAATATCTAGCTAAGGTTCTAAATTTTTTCCACTTTATCAACATATGTGCCTAATTTTTTAAAGGGAATTTTTGAGTTTATATGATTAGAAACATAGAAGTTTAAGATTTTCATGAATTTTTAATTTTATTTATTTATTTATTTATTTTGAAACAGAGTCTCACTTTTGTCACCCAGGCTGGAGTGCAGTGGCATGATCTTGGCTGATGTCCTGCTTGAAATAGATTCATTGACTCTACAGACCCACCAAGTGCCTAGAACATATTTGGGAAAGACATACTAGGCCATGGGAGCAAATCCCACATTGGGTTTTTTGCATTTATGGTCAGAGATATAATAGCAGAAAAGCCAAATGGGAGGCTATAAAACTGTACTCAATCCTCATCTCAGACAAGATAGAAAATTATATAATTGGGTTGTGTGTGTGTATATATATGTATCACCCAAAGATGGCAAGAAGTAGCAGCACACTTAAAGAGCTAAAGCATACCAGGGTAGTGATCCTACCTTGTCTCTATTTACTTTATCTTTCTGGTTCTAAGGAAAAATCAGATTACTTTGGAAAGATAGTAGTAGTCCCTTGCAAGCTTAATGCAAGTTGACCCCAAGTGCTGTGCTCTGCCCATACCCAAGCAGGTTAACATTGGCTGCAGGTGCATCATAAAATACCATCCATCTAGCAGTGCATTTGCATCTGAATCAGAAAAGTAGATCAGTGTCTTAGTACATTTTGTGTGACTTTAACCGAGTACCTGAGACTAGATAACTTACAAAGAACAGAAGTTTATTGGCTCACAGTTCTGGAGACTGGGAATTCGAGGATTGAGGGGCTGGCGTGTGGTGAGGGCCTTCTTGCTGCATCATCACCTGGAGGAAGATAAGAGAGTAAGAGAGCAAGTGGTGGCCAAACTTGCCCTTTTAGAACAACACCAATTCCACCCATGAGGGCAGAGCCGTCACAGCATAATAAACTCTTCACACCATCATAATGGCAATTGAATTTCAACATAAGTTTTGGGGGGAACAAATGTGGAAACCATAGCAGTCAGAAAGTTTGATGCACGTGACACTGACAAAGCACATATTTACAGTTTCTTCTCAGGGCAATATAAGAGGCCCGGGCCATCTGGACATCAAAGACCAACTTTCTATGACATTGTGTTAGTCAGGCCCGAGAAGAGACTACAGTGTTGGATGCCGTGGTAATCCACACATACTCCAGAGTGTGACAGGTAAGCCCTAGGTAAATCCAGGCACACGCCACTTTAGTCAAACTCTTAGGAGTCTACTGGTCAGGGCATTTTATCTAAAACAAAGGACAAGTTGTGGCATTTCACTTTTCCACCACAAGAAAGTGCACCACCTGGCAGACTTGCGTGTCTTTCGGAGCAGCATGTGCAGTACTTGAGAACGCTGCTTCAGCCCACGTTTCAGGCAATGCAAAAGGATCGCTGCTTCTAGTGGGGCCCCAAAATGAAAAGGTACTGCAGCAGTTCAGCCTATGGTGCAGTCGAGACTTGGGCCAGATGATCCAACAGACTAAACAGTATTAGAAATATTAGAAGTGGGAGCAGATATCATGTTAATTTCATGGCCAACACCATGGTCAAATCATAAAGCAGGCCTCTGGGGTTCTGAAAGCAGGAACAACCTCATTTACCATCACTCCCAATGACTCACATGGGAGAGCCATGTTCACATTTTCTCAGCTCTGGGCTGTGTATGAATAAAGATCCTGGTACCAAAGGAAGAACACGTCCAAGATGGGAAGAGTAAACATTCCACTGAACTCATACAAGCGATGGCTGCTGTCTGGGCACTTTAGGTCTGGTTCTTCATTTCCAGGGACCAGCAGCAAAAAAAAAAGAGGATTTGCCATCCCATCCAGGGCAATTGCTCCTGATCATCAGGAGGGGGTCCAGCTGCTCCTGGGGTGAGAAAGGATGCAGTTAAAGTCCAAGTGACTCATACTGGGGCTCCCTGGTTCTCCCTGGCCTGATAGCGATGGTAAAATGTACAGTCACACCGATCTCAGGCTCCAAAGAGCAGAGTGACCAAGCGTTCATATTCTCAGGACGGAGGATCTGCTCTTTCTCCCAGGAAAGTCACTAGGACTCACTAGCGCAGGTGAGAGGGATCGAGAACAGGTGGTGGGGCAGGGAGACATTGAGCATCCGTGGCAGTCTGAAGGCCAGCTGCAGGGGCAGGCTCTTGGTGCCATCCTACTAATTGTCATGACATGTGTCTTTCTCAGGAAAAGAGGCCCACTAGAATTGCAGAGAAAGCAGTCCTGAATGTTGTGAAGCAGAGATCCAAACAGAGAAAGGAGCGGACTGTGGGGTGTGCCCAGGAAGCTCTTGTTTCCAGCTGTAGGGAGGCTGACAGCTCTTAATCCATCAGGCAGTGTCACCTGCAGTGGCAGAGGGCCACACACCCAACCATGGCTTCTACAGAAGCTCTCGTGGAATGATTGCTGCAAAAGTGCAATCATTTGGTCTCACTGGGAACCAACTCTGTGGACCTGTGGTAGCTCCAGGATGCTCCCATAAAGTTGGCTAATGCTTGTCTTTGCATTTTTCTTGGCTCAGTACCACTCCCTTCCTCTTCCTTCCCTAGGCGTTGATCCCAGCAGCACTCTGTGAAAGGCATCCTGCATCTGGGCAGGTGTTGGATGATCCAAGCTGCCATAGCCATGGTCTTTCTAATGGAAAGACACTGGAAGCACTTTTAGTAAAATCAAAAGCAAGAATGAATGCTATCCCTTCCACTTGATTTTATGTGAAGATATTAGCCAATCTAATTGGAACTGGGGAGAGGGACTTAAAAATAAATCAAGACTAGCCCACCAGATCCAGAGCACCCTACCAGGCTGACTTTGAGGTACATCATCAACAAGGACAAGGACCAAGACCAACCCAGTTCTGTCTCAAATGTGATGAATCCTGAGGACGGGTCGAGCCCTGCTCTAGTCACACAACTGGAAGTTGACTAGTCACGGCATGGCCGAATCCTGAGGAGCGCTTGTCAGATAAGTAAATTTGGACTGAAATCTTAATACATGGTGCTATTCTAGTCATATTCACTGTTCTGCTGCTATGCTGTCTTTGCTGCTGTTCCTTGAAGGACATTCCTTGCCCATGCCTGGCGTAAAATGTTGCTTCCTAATTTAATCATGTTAGCCCTCATGGCAAACTTAGAAAAGGGGGAAGCTTTGGATGAATGACCTATGTGTACCCATACTGCGTGGGTAAGAAACATTGCAAAAGACATGACAAAACTGGCACATGTGCCCGTGCAAGTTTGGCATGGATTTAACCCTGAACCTTTATTTGGAGATTGGTCCTTATCCTTGGGAGGATTTAAAACCCTCATAATAGGTATACTATTGGTAGTAGGTACTTGCTTACTATTCCCCTGCTTGCTACCCTTGTTTCTCCAAATAATTAGAAGGTTTGTTACCACTGTAGTTCATCAGAAAATTTCATCGCAAGTATATTATATAAATCACTATTGCTCTATCTCACAGAATGACCCAAATAGTGAAGTTAAGAATGAGAACCCCTACTATTATTAGTAAGTGAGGTTCTCAAAGGGAGGAAATGAGGAAAGAAACCCCTTTTCTTGTCTCTTGTCTCTAAGGAGGAGGAAGTAAAAGTTGAGACATAGCAGGCATGAGGTCGGGCACGGTGGCTCATGCCTGTAATCCCAGCATTTTGAGAGGCCAAGGTGGATGGATCACAAGGTCTGGAGTTCGAGACCAGCTTGGCTAATATGGTGAAACCCCGTCTCTACTAAAAATACAAAAAAATTAGCTGGGCGAGGTGGCACATACCTGTAATCCAAGCTACTCCAGAGGCTAAGGCAGGAGAATTGCTTACACCTGGGAGGCAGAGGTTGCAGTGAACAGAGATCATGCCACTGCACACCAGTCTCGCAACAGAGTGAGACTCCATCTCAAAAATAAATAAAAGAAAATAAAAGAAAACCTAAACAAATGGACAAATATATCATATTCATGGATTGAAAGACCAGTAAAGATGTAGGTTCTCCCCAAATCTATAATTCAATGTCACCCTAATCAAAACCCCAACAGATATATAATAATTGTGTGTGTGTGTGTGTGTGTGTGTGTGTGTGTGTGTGAAAACTGAGAAATTGATTTTTTAAAAGTGAAATATATGGTCAAACAAAGTTAGGACAATCTAGAAGAATAACAATAACAAAACCGGAGGACTTAGCTGCCATATTTCAAGACTTATTATATGGTCAAAAGGAATTTGAGGGAAAAAAGACTTCTTATGAAGGTATAGTAATTAGAAAAGCACGTTCCTGGCAATGATAGATGAACTGACGAATGGAACAGAGTAGATGGCTCAGAAATAGACCCACATATGCCATCATCTAATTTATCACAAAGATGACACTGCAGTTCAATGGGAACAGGAAGATCTTTTTAATAAATTATGCTGGACCAACTTAATTTTCATATTGAGAAGCAGGTAACTTGGTCTCTACTTTATACCATACACAAAATCAATTTTATAAGTAAAATTGCAGATATAAATTTAAAAGATAAAACGAAACCTTTTAGAAGAAAACACGGAAAAATTTCTTGATTTTGGATTAGGCAAAGATTTATTTTAAAAATTATGAAAATGAACTTTAAAGAAAAAACACTGGCCAGGTGCGGTGGCTCACTCCTGTAATCCCAGCACTTTGGGAGGCCGAGGCGGGCAGATCACAAGGTCAAGAGTTCAAGACCAGCCTGGCCAATATGATGAAACCCCGTCTCTATTAAAAATATTTTTTAAAAAATTAGCTGGGCGTGGTGGCGCGTGCCTGTAATCCGAGCTACTTGGGAGGCTGAGGCAGAATTGCTTGAACCAAGGAGGTGGAGGTTGCCATAAGCCAGTATTACACCACTACACTCCACCCTGGGCAACAAGCAAGACTCTGTCTCAAAAACAAAAAAACAAAAAAACACGGATAATCCAGATTAAATTAAATGCATATACTTCCATTTATCACAAGAAACAAGAGAATAAAAAAGCAAACCAGAAGAAGAAAAGTTATTTCCTACACACATAACTGACAAAGGACTCTTGGCCAGGCTCAGTGGCTCTTGCCTGTGAGCACTTTGGGAGGCCCAGGCGGGTGGATCGCCTGAGGTCAGGAGTTCAAGACCAACCTGGCTAACATGGTAAAAGCCTGTCTCTACTAAAAATACAAAATTAGCTGGGTGTGGTGGCGTGCACCTGTAATCGCAGCTACGCAGAAAGCTGAAGCAAAAGAATCACTTGAACCCAGGAGGTGGAGGTTGCAGTGAACTGAGATCGTGCCATTGCACTCCAGCCTGGGCAACAGAGCAAGACTCCATCTCAAAACAACAAAAAACAAAAAACTCTTACAAATTAATTTTTTAAAAAAGATAGACAACTCAAAAGACCTGTTCTAGAATGTTCAGAGGATTATTATTCATAATATTCCCAAACTGGAAATTACTCAAAAGCCTATTACCAGTAGAAAAGATAAATAAGTCAGTCTATTCACATAATCTATCATCTAGGACTGCCTGAAACAATATGGATGAAAATGAAAGAAGCTAGACACACAAAAAAGTATATTTTTAAAGATTTAATTTAATTTAAGGTCGAAAAAACCCCAGGAAAACTAGGATAATATAATAGTTATCCTTACGGGGGAAGTAATGGAAAGAAGAGGGCTCATAGAGGACTACAGGGATGTTCATGTCACGTTGTTTCTTGATATGTGAGCTGGTTAAACAGGTATATTCAATTTGCAAAAACCCTTCAAACTACACACTTAGAAGCTGTTCCTTCTCGTGTAGGTATGTTACTCGTCAGAAAATTAGAATAAAAGGAAAGAGGGAGAGGGAATTTTTCAAAACAAAAGTGAGTAGCAAGTCAGTGGCCAAAGAACTCCAGCTTCTTGCTTGGAATCTGGCTTTTTCCCTCCCAGAGACCAAGAACAGGGTGAAGGCAGGAGGGAAAGGCTATTATCAGAAAGGCCACTTGGACTGGGCCACCTGTTTAGGAAATGTCTCAAATGCGAAGTTTTGATGTCATTTCCAAATAAAATTATACTTATAGTTAGGAGATAAACTGACAATTTGAAAAGAGGTATGTTCATGGAAAAACTTTAAATAGGGCCAGGCACGGTGGCTCACGCCTGTAATCTCAGCACTAGGAGGCCGAGGTGGGTGGATCATGAGGTCAGGAGTTTGAGACCACCCTGGCCAAGATGGTGAAACCATGTCTACTAAAAATACAAAAATAAGCTGGGCACAGTGGTGGGTACCTGTAATCCCAGCTACTCGGGAGGCTGAGGCAGGAGAAGTGCTTGAACTCAGGAAGCGGAGGTTGCAGTGAGCTGAGATTGTGCCACTGCATTCTAGCCTAGGTGACAGAGCGAAACTCCATCACAAAATAAATAAATAAATAAATAAATAAATAAATAAATAATTAAAAAAAAAAGGCCAGGTGCGGTGGCTCACACCTGTAATCCCAGAACTTTGGGAGGCCAAGATGGGTGGATTACAAGGTCAGGAGATCAAGATCATCCTGGCCAACATGGTGAAACGCTGTCTCTACTAAAAATACAAAAACTAGCAGGGCATGGTGGTGGGCACCAGTAGTCCCAGCTACTCAGGAGGCTGAAGCAGGAGAATTGCTTGAACCTGGGAGGCAGAGGTTGCAGTGAGCCAAGATCACGCCACTGCACTCCAGCCTGGTGACAGAGCGAGACTCTATCTCAAAAAAATAAAATAAAAAAATAAAATAAAATAAAAAATTTAAATACTAAATGCATATAAGGCAACTTACAATGAACTATTAGGTAATTTTATATTTTTAAAATAAATCTTATTTTCATATAAGTAGTAAAATAATATAGCTGCATGGGTGTATTGGTCCATTTTCATACTGCTATAAAGAACTGCCTGAGACTAGGTAATTTATAAAGGAAAGAGTTTTTGTTTGTTTGTTTCAACAATAGAGTTGAAAGGAAAGAGTTTTAATTGACTCACAGCTCAGAGTGGCTGGGGAGGCCTCAGGAAACACAATCATGGCGGAAGGTGAAGAGGAAGCAAGGCACCTTCTTCATAAGGCAGCAAGAAGGCGAAGTGCGGAGCAGAGGAGGAAGAGCCCCATATAAAACCATCAGATCTTTTGAGAACTCATTCACTATCACGAGAATAGCATGGGGGAACCGCCCCATCATTCAATCACCTCCACCTGGTCTCTCCTTGATAGGTAGGGATTACAGGGATAATAGCGATTATAATTCAAGATGAGATTTAGGTGGGGACACAAAGCCTAACCATATCAGTGGGTTTTTTTAATCAAAATTGTTTACTAAAAAAAAAAAATTATTTACTAGTTAATGTAAGTATTAAAGTACTCCATGTATTTTTAAATCTGGTTTTGACATGTCTTTATTTTTAAGCATATTGGAATACCATCTGCCCACAGGCCCCACTTTCCTGGGTCAACAGAACTGACTCTGACTTAACCTCTGAGAGGCCTAGTTTATCAGGATTGACTGCACAAAACCACAGAAATACTAAAATAAATAATAGGCTTTCCATAACCATTTCTTAAATCTGAATCCAAAATTGCAGTTTTCATTGCCTAATTAAGGTCTAAAATGAAGATTGATTTTATGTCCTAGCTGGTTTAGTGGTCAACTCATTAAAATGTCTGTTAAAGCTGGCTGGCTACATTTTAGAATTAGTCTAAACACACAATATGCTGCCTTTTTATGGAGGGGTGTAATCAAAAGGTCTGATTCACAACTCTGCAGTCTTTTCCTCACTGGGTAAACTGTTTTATAAAAGGCTAAGTTACTGAAAGCCAAGAATCACATCTCAGAGCTGCTCTCACTGCCTCTATTAATGCATTAGAAATTTCTGCAATATTCTATCATCTATAGTAATCATAACTTGCTTTCTTTGACTTTCTTTAATATTGCAAATTTCAATATCTAAAATCCACTAGTACTTCAAGAATGAACATAAAAGAACTACTAAAATTACTGCAGGGAAATCGGTTACTGGAATGAATCCCACTCAATATCACATGAATCTCTTAGAGATTAAAAAGTCACCTGAACCTTCCAAACATATCAGGGCTGCTATTTTGATTGGGAATTTTATAAAATGGGAAATATTAAATACCAACTGTGTGCACTGTTTGCAATGTGGGTTAGAAGTTTAGTGAGAACCACCTGCCTACCAGTATCTCACCATTCCGGGCCAGGAAAATGATCGGTTTGGGGAAGGCAAGGGTGTCAAGTGTGAAACATAAAGAAAACATTTTGAATGTGAATAAATCTGAACATTATACTATGTTGAAGGCAAGTTATTTCTGAAGTATTAAGATTGAATACATATTAACCTTAAAAGCATTTAAACATCTATTTTTAAAAAATATTTAATATTAGAGATTGGGCCTCACTATGTTGCCCAGGCTAGTCTCTTGGCCTCAAGCAATCCTCAGACCACAGCCTCTCAAAGTGCTGGGATTACAGGCGTGAGCCACCACACCCAGTTCAGATAACATCCATTCTTTTTTTTTTTTTTTGAGACAGAGTGTTGCTTTGTTGCCAGGCGTCAGGCTGGAGTACAGCGGCCCGGATGTCGGCTCACTGCAATCTCCACCTCCCGGGTTCAAGCAATTCTCCTGCCTTAGCCTCCCAAGTAGCTGGGACTACAGGTGCATGCCACCACGCCCAGCTAATTTTTGTATTTTTAGTAGAGACATGGTTTCACCATGTTGGCCAGGATGGTCTCGATCTCTTGACCTCGTGATCCGCCCGCCTCGGTCCCTCAAAGTGCTGGGATTACAGGCGTGAGCCACTGAGCCTGCCCAACATCCATTCTTTTTTAGGAATACATCCATAACTTCTTGAGATGAGGATCATCCAAATGTAAAATTTTTAAAAAAAATTTTTTTTTTTAAAGACGGGGTTTCACCATGTTGGCCAGGCTGGTCTTGAACTCCCGACTTCAGGTGATCCACCCACCTTGGCCTCCAAAGTGATTGGATCACAGGCGTGAGCCACCACACTGGGCCTAAATGTAAAATTTTTAAGTAATTCCTACATGTTATTCAATGCTTCCAATTCTAGTATCTCATTTCAGCTCACAGCTCTTACTTTAACCACTTACCATCAAGAATCAAAGAGCTAGTAACCTACTCTTTAGCCTATTGAACTGCACTTGCATAAACAGTGTCCAGTTTCTCTGTGTTATGTCTATAATTTACTTTAAAATACTTCTGCAAAGACATAGTACTATAAATGTGTGTGTTGGTTACTTTAAGCTACACGTAGGGTAGCTGAATACTTTAATCAAGAATTCATGGCCTAGGGGTGAATAGCAAATATTTATCAGAAAGGTCTCCTCAGAGGAGGTTACAAATACTTCTGTATCCATGTTTCTGAAACACTCCAGACATTTTATTAACTGAATGTCAAATATAGATTTTCACTGGTGAACTTAGTGTTTTGTTAATAACCATAATGAGGCCGGGGGCGGTGGCTCACGCCCGTAATCCTAGCACTCTGGGAGGCCGAGGCGGGCAGATCATGATGTCAGGAATTTGAGACCACCCTGACCAAGATGGTGAAACCCTGTGTCTTAAATAAATAAATAAATAAATAACCATACAGAAGTTTTTTAAAAGGAAGCTCTCTTTGGTAAAGTAGTGGTATTCAACATCTGTAAAATAGCTAAAGAGACCTTTGCATGAACAGTATTTACGAAACCAGTGACTTAGACTCTCAACTGGTCCTATATTCAGCCATTGGTTCCAAGGACATCTGGTAGCTGAGGCTGTCAGTTATGAGTGTTGTTACTGAAATAATGTTACTTATGCTTCCAAATAACTTTTCATGCTACTACCCAAAGTGATTTACCAATTCAATGTAATCTCTATCAAAAAACCCATGACATTCTTCACAAAAATAGAAAAAGCAATTCTAAAATTTCTGTGGGTACTGCAAAAGACCCCAAATAGCTAAGAAAGTCCTGAGCAAAAAGATCAAAGCTGGAGACATCACACTACCTGATTTCAAATTTACTATAAAGCTATAGTCATAAAAATGGTATGGTCCTAGCATAAAAACAGGCACATAGACAAATGGAGCAGAACAGCGATTGTAGAAATAAATCCACATACAGCCAACTCATTTTCAACAAAGTTGCCAAAACAATACATTAAGGAAGGACAGCCTCTTTAATAAATTGTGCTGGGAAAACTGGGTATCTTTATGAAAAAGATTGAAACTACATCTCTGGGCATGGTGGCTCACGCCTGTAATCCCAGCACTTTGGGAGACCGAGGAGGGCAGATCACGAGGTCAAGAGATCGAGACCATCCTGGCCAACGTGGTGAAACCCCGTCTCTACTAAAAATACAAAAAAAATTAGCTGGGTGTGGTGGCATGCGCCTGTAGTCCCAGCCATTTGGGAGGCTAAGGCAGGAGAATTGCTTTAACCCGGGAGGCGGAGGTTGCAGTGAGCCGAGATTGTGCCACTGTGCTCCAGCCTGGCACCTGGCGATGGAGTGAAACTCTGTCTCAAAAAAAAAAAAATGGTTAAAATGGTAAAAAATATATATAGTAAAATATATATTAAAAAAAAAAAAGAAACTACATCTCTTTCACCATTTACAAAAATCAACTCAAAATTGAGTAAAAAGTTAAATGTAAAACTTGCAACTGTGAAACTACTACAAGAAAACACTGGGGAGTGCTACAGGACGTTGGTCTGGGCAAGGATTTTTGTGAGTGTAAGACCTAAAAAATACAGGCAACAAATGCAAAAATAGACAAATGAGATTGCATCAAGCTAAAAAGCTTCTGCACAGCAAAGGAAACAACAAACACAGTAAAGAGGCAACCTGCAGAGGGGGAGAAAATATTTGCAAACTATCCTTCTAGAAAGCTATTCATAATCAGAATATATAAGGAACTCAAACAACTCAACAAACTAATTTAATTTAAAAATGGGCAAAGTCTGGCCATAGTGACTCATACCTGTAATCACAGCACTTTGGGAGGCTGAGGAGGGTGGATCATTTGAGGTCAAGAGTTTGAGACCATCTTGGGCAACATGGTAAAACCCTGTCTCTACTAAAAATACAAAAACAAATTAGCTGGGCGTGGTGGCACATGCCTGTTATCCCAGCTACTAGGGAGGCTGAGGCAGAAGAACCACTTGAACCCAGGAGATGGAGGTTGTAGTGAGCCAAGAACATCACTGCACTCCAGCCTGCGCAACAGAGTAACTCCGTCTCAAAAGCAAAACCAAACAGACAAAAAACCTGAATAGACATTTCTCATAATAAGATATACAAATAGCCAACAGGTATATACATAAAAAAACAAAGTTCAGCATCACTAATCATCAGGGAAATGTAAATCAAACCTCAAAGAGGTAACATCTCTCCCGCTGGATTGACTATAATCAAAAAAAAAAAAAAAAAAAAAAAAGAAAAAAAGAAAAAAAAGTAAGAAAATGCTGGCAAGGATGTGCAGAAAGGTGAATTGCTTATACTCCATTAGTGGGAACATAGACTAGTACAGCCGCTATGGAAAACAGTATGGAGATTCCCCAAAAAACGAAAAGGAAAACTACCATATGATCCAGCAATCTCACTGCTGGGTATATATCCAAAAGAAAGGAAGGCCAGGCAAGGTGACTCATGCCTGTAATCCCAGCACGTTGGGAGACTGAGGCAGAAGGACTGCTTGAGGCCAGGAGTTTGAGACCAGCCTGAGCTCAAACTCCTGGCCTCAAGCAATAAGGAGACTCCATCTCTACCAAAAAAAAAAAAAAAAAAAAAAAAAAAAAAAAAACAAAAAAAAAAAAAATTAAAAAAAG